>OMLC01103446.1:2075-23199 GCA_900302585.1 Regalecus glesne | reverse complement strand
AAAGCTTCTGCACTGGCAGTACTTATTAGTTCAGACGGTAACAAGCTAGTTTTTAGCAGATTGGGGAAAATGTATGCACTTTCTCCTTAACCATACAGTATACCAATGCCTCGCAAACCAAAGTTATTGAATAAGATTGCAAATATATTGGTAAATTGTGATTCCCACTGAAAAGCAATTGCCTCTTCTATGGCTGTTCAGCACTCCGGTGGTATAAAACTATCCCCATATCAAACCACAACAACACCTGTGGTACCAAGGACTCCTATCTCAATGCATAAAGTTCACCTAAAATGTGAGAAATCTTTGAACACAGACGTTTTAATGTGGTCCAATTTTCAAAAAAAGGTGAATAAATTATTTTACTAGACAGTATAATCTAGTAGTCTATATTCCCCATCCAACTAATCATGCTTCACAATAGAGGTCTAACGCAAATTGTCAATTTTGCATCTAATGCCAATTTGCGCTGAGAAAAATGTCACCAGCCATCCTATGCTTTGGCATTAAGACATGGTGTAAATGTGAAACCCCTACCCAGCGTGGGAGCTATCTTAAAATGAGTGAACATGACCCATGGCAATATGTTGGGCATTAGAAGAGGAAGCTCTAGCATGAAAGACACGTATACAATGAATGGCCATTAATGAGAGTGAGTCCTGTATTTCACACTACGTGTTGGGAAGAAGTTGTAAATACTGCAAACTTCCAATGGCAACATGTTGGCTGACAGTCAGAAGTGAAACCCAGACAGAATTCCACTACGCTACTTTAGCTAGTAATTCCTCCGTTAGCTGGCATGTCTCTTACCGAATGTGTCTGCGTCCTGTTCTGCCGTTATCTCCCCTTTCTGTCTTCCGACTGCAAGGGCGACTAGAATAATTAGCGCCCCTACTAACAGAGTCAAGGCAAGCAGCGCAGCTATCTCCATTTTCAATTAGCTTCTTCTTTTGCCACGTCGTTAGCAGCGCGGTAAACCAATAGGAGATACTCTGGGAAAGGTGGACGAGCGCTGAGACGGCGGCAGTCAACTGCGCTTGCGTGAAAATACTTCCTCTTGATTGGTTCTGAGCAGCGCATGTGTTGAAGAACACGTTGTGTGGAGCACAGTCGTCAGACCAACAGTTTGGCCTCTTCCTCAAGTCAAATATTGATTTGTATGTATGTATGTATGTATTTTGTCTTTCGGAAAAAAATTGAATGGAATGAGTTTAAACCGACTCCTCTCATCCCAAAGCAACTACGAGACATACACATTCAAATAAATGTATAAGAAGAGGATTGGGTATCATGAATCTTGTGCACTTTGATGAACATTTGCTGACCTATCACAAAAAGAGGTGAATCTGTTCAGCTGGATCAGAAGTTTATTAAGAAAGGTTTCCCCACTCACCAAGTGACTTCTTCAGTCTGAGCTGAAAACAAACTTCCCCCTCCTCATAAACAGGACATTGATGCCACACAACAATAGGCTGGTTTCATGAGTTGGGTGATCAACTGCACATTCAGTGGCAATGGGCACCATTCACAAAGGATTGGGGAATATTTACAATCAGGCATTGTAAGACGCCGACAGATGTACTCTCAGGCCACCACCCCTATTCAAAGACGGTCGTACAAGCTAGTGGCCACTCATTCAAGGATGATGTTCACATCCTTGATAGGGAGGAACGCTGGTTTGAAAGGGGGGTGATTTATGTTAAGGGGGAACGACCTTCACAATTACCGGGTGTACAGTCACCAATTTATTACATTCAATGAAAATAACTGAATTACTCTCGTATGTTCAAAATAATGACAGCACGGGGAAGTTTATCATGCTGCAGTGAACACTTTAATTGGAGCAAGCGAAAATTACAACAACAAAAGTATGAAACCGCACTGTCGCCCTCTGGTGCCAGAGTATCTTAGAAAATGATCATCGGAAAATGTCTTAAGGCATGCCCAGTAATCCAGGTAAGGGAATAAATCACACAAAAGTGAATTGATTCAACTAGTTAAGAAGTTTATTCAGAAACGTCTGATCATTCTAACAAGTTACATCTTCAATATGAGCCAATTGTAGCATCCCCACTCAATATAGTTGTAGGAGGGATTGACCACGGTTCAACAAAGCTGGGGGCCCAAGAGTACATCCGTTGTCATCATTTTACAATGCTGTGATTGGAAACATTCCCAAGTCTTTATTGCATAGCACTCATTAACAATGAATGTGCAGTTAATGACCAAACTTGCACATGGAACTTCATTGCTCATAATGATGGGATACTGCAGTCAGCTCAGACTGAAGATGTCACCCATTTCAGTGACAAAACATTTCTGAATAAACTTCTTATCCAGATTAACAAAATCCCCTTTTTCATGATCATCAGAAAATTGAGCAAAACCAAATATATGAAAAAGCAGGATATTAATACAATTTTCCTCAGGAAAAAGTACTTAAGCATAGACTTGGGGGTTATTATTTGCAAATGGCTATTTTATTTTATTTAGAGCTATAGCCCGCCTTTCTGTGTTCTGAAACAAGGCTCGGATCAGACTCTTCATCTCTGAAATGGAGAACTCCGATGCCAAAGGACCTTTACCTTCTGCCCATCTGTAAACAGGAAGAGGAAAGGATTCAGATGTACAATTACCCAACCCTATTGTTTGATTTTTGCCATTCGTTTCCTTTTTTGCATCTTTAGCTAAAAGAATGCAGATTTAGAGTAGAATGAATAAACCACATAGTAGAGCCAGTCGTATGATGGCCAGTAAATATTCAAAAAAATGGTTGATGCAGGTTAGGAAAGGGGGCTTTTGCCTTGATAAGTTACAAGCTGTATCAACAACAGTAACTCAACTGTGTGTATAAAAACAAGTACTCTGATGTTGAAGGGCATACATTATGCTAAAAAAATCATTTAATAAAATATAAAGCTGAACAATTAAGAATAGTCTGAAAATAAATTTGTATTCTTGTTACCTGCTGACTATCTCCTGGAGATTGGCCCGTAGCACAATGACCAGCTCCTTGAAGGTTACCCACTTCTTAACATAGATGGGAACCTCTTCCTGGTATTTCTTGTTCTTATTTTCCTCAGCCAGTGGGATGAAGACTAGGGGACCTTCCTCAATGATGATCTGACACAGTGTGTGGAGGTGTTCCCCTTCTTCAGATGAAATGTCCTGAAGATATTTGTAAGACAAAACCTATGATCAGGCACCAATGTGTGTGTTTGGTGCGCATGCACTGCAGCATCCCTGGTTAATATAGACACATTTTGAGAATCATAAACTGATGTCATGAACCCAAGATACTGTCTTTCAAATGTTTCTTTTGAGGCTGAGACTCTTTATAGTCATTGTAGGCACGCAAGGAAATTATGTCTTGATGCATACTAAATAATCCAGGTAAGGGAATCACAAAAAAGATGAATCGGTTTAACTGGATCAGAAGTTTGTTTAGAACGCAGAGTCATGGGCTGGGAGAGTTGGCTCTCCTGTGTTTGTCTACGCACATCTAGAGGGTAGTGGTCACTCATTAAAGGACGAGGATGTTCACATTCTTGGTAGGGAGGAATACTGGTTTGAAAGGGGTGTTAAACGGGAATGACCATCGTTGAATAGGGATGGGGGCCTGAGAGTACATCCGTCATCTTCTTACAATGCCGTGATTGCAAATGTTCACCAATCCTTTGTCACCAACTTGCATATGAACCCAGCCTACTGTGGTGTGGTATCACTTTATTGTTTATAAGGATGGGGATGCTGCAGTCGTCTCAGACTGAAGATGTCCCCTGTTTGAGTGCCAAAATGTTTCTGAATAAACGTGTGATCCAGTCGAACAGATTCCCCTGTTTTGGAATGGCAAAATTGTGTTTAGTAACTCAGAAACAAGCAACAACAGAAAATACAAGATCAGTAATAGATACTATAAATGAGGTAAATCAATAAGATAGATATAATGAGGTCCTATAATTCAGTCCATCATTATTAAACCTCCATATTCTAAATAATCTGGTCCTACAAAAAGCTTGTGAATAGAATGGAGTTTATAAAGACCTCTAGCATCATTATTTTGGCGATGACTTCTGATATGGCAGTGTTGAGGAGACTCCCCATGGCTTTGCAGTAAATGTGGACTGGCAAGACATCCTGCCACACTGTGCCCAGTTGTTTCAACTGATGGATGACCTGCGGTAAAGCAATGAACAACCCCCCACCAATTTAAATGAATGGATAATAAAATAATTAGTGAGACACAGGGTAGCCTCATATGGACATGAGTGGTATTACCTCAAAGTAAGGCTTCACTGGCTTTTTACAGACAATATCATAAAAGGGATAGTTGATTACATTTAAGGACAGTCTTCTTATTTGTCTGATTGTATAAAGCCTCAAACAATTCTGTCCTGTGTGGAACAACAAGGTCAAAGATTCTTCTGGACTACTTTAGTTATGATTCCAGCAAATAGTTTTTAAAGGCAAAATTGAATTAAAACAGAATAAAGGCCTTACATTCAGAGCACAATCTTGGTAAATTGAGTTACATTCCTCCCAGTTTTAGGATGAGGTTAGTTTTCAATCATTTTACAATTTTTATTTTTTCATATTTTCTTTGTTGCTAGATCGAGTCATTTGTAAATTTTAATCAATCCATCAACTGTAAACCACTTATCCAAAGTCAGGTCATGGGGGAACTGGAGCCTATCTCAGTAATAATCTATTATACAAAACAGAATAGATATTTGCACTATCATCACCTCCAGACAACCAACAGGTATAATCTTAGATTTTGGAGATGATATCAAAGCTGTTTGGAAATGATAATGATCTCACTACAGTTCGGCAACAATCTTTTTAAACATGTTAAACTTGTACCAGAGAAGGTTTAGATCCATAAACTACAATCTTACATACTTCAAAAGGATGACACTTTATTTTCAAAACCTCTAGTCTCACCTGTCTTATGGCCTTGCTGGCAGCAGTGTAATTGTCATCATCATCAAGATTGGAGAAGTTGCGAGCAGTGGACAGTCTCTCCAGCAGCTCGGCTTTTTGGACATTTAGTTGTGCCAGGAAGCACTGGGCACCTATAAAATACAACAAAAGCTCAAAGGCTAGCCAGAGTTTCCTTTACCCACCATGAACAATGTATGTGCTAATTTCATCATTTGAAAAAAACCCAAAACAATGGTACAATGCTATTCAGTGGCTATTTTTCAACATGCATGGCAGCATTAAACTCAAATTCAATTTCAAAGACTAGGCAGATGTACAGTCTAAGTTTTAATTCGTAGAGACTGCCCTAATCCTGTCAATATCAAACAAGGGAAAAACATAGATCAAGAAACCTCTTCCTTTACCTAATTTCCTGAAACAGGGCACCATGTCAACAAAGGTGGTGACACCCTCACTGAGGGGTTGGGGTAAGTGGGGCCTGAAGTAGTGGCCCAAGGTGAGCAGGTGGTGGGCCAGGTACATGCAGTTGTTATGCTGGATGGCTGCCAATTGGGGAAACTTTAGTAAGTTCTCCCTGGATAATGGAGCAGAAACAGAAGGTGGTAGGTAGGGGATTTTACCTTAGAGGAAAACATGCTTTAGCTAAACTACAGGTTAATACTGATGATATATGGTGAGAGTCTCACTTGTGGTAAGTGGGTACAACGTCGTAAAACAGCTGAAATATGTTTCTCACGGTGAAAAACAGCTGCACAGCACTACAAGAAAAAAAGAATATGCACACAGACATGCAAAGAAAGGCAACATGAATTCATCTTTTCTTTAATAAATTCTACTATCAACATTAAATTACATATTATTTAGTTGTGCAAATTCAAAGCACAATGGGGGTTTTAACAATCTGTGTTAGCATTTCTGAATAAGCAGCTTAGAAAAGGTGGTGCACTTTTGGTGATAAACCTTTCCAACTGAAAGTCAGAGTAACACTTTAGAAAAACCTTTTGTTTAAAGAGGGGGAATATTAAAAAATATGTTTCATACTTTTATAATTTGAGCCAGAGCCGAGAAAAGTAATCCCTACCATTGTGTGGAACTTCCCACGGCCTCATACAGGGTATTTAGTGCAAGCTCCATAAGCTGCTGGACAGACTCACTGATGCGACAAGCTGGCAGACACATAGTCCTAGCTGCCAGCTGCTTGTCATTGTCCAGCCTCATCTCCTTCTTACATGGAGCATTCCTGGCCTCTACTATAGCTTTACCTTCTGAACCTTGCATGGGCAGCTTTCGGAGGTTTAGCTTGGAGTCTTGTGTGATCTAATGGTAGAAGATATTACATATGCACATTAAAATAAGCTACTTTTAGCTAAATTGTTATAGAACAATGATAATTCTGTATGTAAAATAAAGGCATGGTACTCTGAATCTGTACTGCCATGATATAATAAATAAATATATACATCAATTATTGAAAATCACATCATTAGAATATTACCTGAATGATGCCATTTTTGATATTTTTCTTACACCTAACCATTCACTAAGCCATATCTTCATAATGTACAAACATAGAAGACAATAATTGTACACATTTCAAATCCCAGTGCTAAACTAACCGCTTCAGCACATGCAAGAAGATAAAAATGGCTTTAAAAACATACTCGGACAGTGTTATGCATCTTGGAGGTCATGAGCTTGCGTGCTGCCACAATGACATCCTTGCACTTCTTGCTGGCAAAGTGACAGTTGACATCCCTGGCATATTTGAGCAAGTCTGTGGAATCACTTTGGAGATACTGCATCTCCTTCAAGGACTTCTCAAACTCCTCCGTCTCCTTGATTACCTTTAGTATGAAAAAGCAAAAATGATTGAAATAACACTAAATAGAACTTGCTTTCCAAACTATTAAAGGTAAAATGAAGAAAATTGATAACAATCCAATTTGCCACCGTCAAATCCTTTTCTAAAGCATATACCAATAGTGTCTGAGATCTAGTACATTGTATATGCAATCTCCTATACATTCTCCATGTATAAGAAATATATATTTTTTTAAATCACACAATTTATCTCAATTTATCTGTGTTGTAACATTTTAAACTGGTGGTCAAACTGCATAGCTCCTAAAAAAACCTCCAGGCCCCTGAAATTGGCGAGTGCTAAGACTGTGCTCCTGTCCTCAACTACAATGACCATAAATAATTACAATTATGAATGAGTAAAGGGCTCTGGTTAATTTTTTACAAGTTGTGCGAGTGAGCGGTGGTCAGATATGTACTGAATACCGATGTAAAGTTTCACATGTAGTCCAAGTGATCTATTGCGATAACTCACATCTCCAATGCTGCACCTTCTCTTAAAACTATGCAATAGATATCAACATGCATTCATATGCTAACTTCTGTGGATCCATACTATAGTGTATTTCTCTAGCTGGCTGCTGTGTGTAGGAATGGAGTGGAGAAGGCACTCATGGATGATGCAATGAGACAACTCCTCCCAAATCAAGTCTCCCAAGATGGTAGAAAGCATCTTCTCCCCAATGGGTACAGCTGAAAGATAAGAGATACCAAAACATTGTTGAACAACAAGACTTAGTATTGGACTTTGAAAAAAAAGAACATGGCAGCATATTCAGCTTTGTAGAAAATATCAGAAAGAAATGTCACGAATATAAAACAAAAAGCTGAGAATACCAATAAAACAAACTTGTGCTTAGCCCAGTATAACTAGGCAGGGCTCAGATTATTTACCTGTGATTTCATACATTTCATAAGCCTCTACAGGGTCACATATCACTATTAATTAGAAATCATATTCCAACGTGAACATAAATAAGCAGAGTAAAAGAAAGCCACCTGGTGGCGGAAGTCTAAGCCGCACCTAGTAAATGTGAGTGTAGCGTTTTGAGTACCACCAGGAGCTTGGTGTAGACTTGTGATGGACTGGAGTGTTCCTCTTGTTTTTCTTCTAAAGACTGTAATGCAAGGACAGTACCCACAGTCTGGTCCTCTGCCACCCTCACAAACAAGGAGGGATAGATGATAAGAGGCTTCAACATGTACTTCAACAACAGTTGACCTGAGGGATGGGAAAGAGCAAGGAGTAAGTATAAGATTTCAGGTGGAGGGTGTCTTGGTTGATTGGCAAAATCTTCAATGACCAGCAATATTAATTGTTTCCCCAAAAAGATAGTGATCATCAGCTGATACAATACAACTTCCAGGATCCATTTTTCTTAAATTAATAGGCAGAAACTCTAGATCTAAGCTGTTGTGTTCTCGTTTTTGATGTGAGGGTTTGTGGTTGAGGACTGTTAGCAAAGAGATAACATTCCTTTTTTATATAATACACCATATAAATAGTGAATTATCCTACACTACTGCTTGGTGAATTAAATAATTAATTTGAAGATACTATTCTGATGAGTTACATGCAAATAAATGTATCCGATTCATTCCCGGACTAGTATACATAAGTCGAAAGCTAAGCTAAAGCTAAGCCACTAACATCTAAGTCATGAACATTTGAGTAGTTGCTCACTTAAATGGTTATCAGTCTTAAGGACCATTGAAGAAAGTCATATAGTGAATAGCAATTTATGTCTTCACTATTGCAGTCAAAAGTAAAAGAATAGAACAAGCAATGCTGAGTTTGAAAAGATATTACTGTAACCAACAAGTAGATATGGCAAAACAAGCTTGTAGACCTCTAATAAAGTTCAACCATGTCATTTTTAAGGTTTGGCAGTAGAAAACACGCCGATATAACAGCACTGCAACACTTTAATTTCAGATCTCTTGATTTTAGAGTGTTCAACACAAGAAAGTGTTGTTTAATGAAACCAAAATGACAATGTTCAGGACTGTAGTTTTCAGTTGCTGAAAACAGCCATAAATGTGTGGTGTATGCAGTAGTGTTGTTCAGAATAAGGAGGAATTGAATCAGTATTTTGTCTTACTGAAGAGTTTGATCTTGTGCTGAAGTTCCCCTTGGATGGCAAGAGCTTGGAGAATGCAGCAGAGCTGGGCAGGTGGGATATTCTCCCCATCCTTGCTACAACCAAGGGTTAGGTTGAGTTCTGTCTTCAGAAAGGACTTCAGACCTCCTGGTTCTATAAGAAAGACATGCAACCATACTTGTATGACTTTTGTAAGACTCCACCATAGTTTTGAAAATTAAAGTGCCTGACCTATTGCTATTCCATGGCATATAATACCATTTTCACAGACAATCCTTGTTTCAATGCCAATCAGATTCAGAAATAACATTATGAGCTTTA
The DNA here is from genome assembly GCA_900302585.1 of Regalecus glesne. Classification (NCBI taxonomy): domain Eukaryota; kingdom Metazoa; phylum Chordata; class Actinopteri; order Lampriformes; family Regalecidae; genus Regalecus; species Regalecus glesne. The sequence goes on along the minus strand of OMLC01103446.1, from coordinate 13,972 downwards.
GTGCACCCATTTTTTCCCAATTCAATGGACTTCTTCCAGGCCACAAATCTAAAAGAGCAGGCCCATAAAGAAGTATTTGACAGAAGTCAAGTTGTCAATTCAATTTAAAGAATTTCCAATTGAGGTCAATTTAAAAACAGGCTCTAATTTAAATAATTTCTGGCTGGGATCAACTATCAGAACATTCACAGAAGAAAAAACAGATTTGAAAAAAAACAAAAAACTGAACTCCTCTAAATTCATCATGCTAGAAGAGCTGTAAAATAAAAGTAATGTCTATAGCAGCTGCATAAGACATTATGGAAAGCTGAAGAAGTGATAATGGCACTGCGCCAAATCTACACTTGTAAATAAATGGTGTAGTTAAAATCCTGTTTAATGCCTTTGCTCTTGCTGATCAAAACTATCAGGAAATTTGTTTTTTCAAGTTAAGCCTGCAATATAGATACCTACGTTGATTAGCAGTTTTAAATTTTAGAGACAATTTGGAAGAAAAAGATATTTCCATGACCAGCTGACCTTTTATATTAACCTGCTGTATATTGGTGGTATACTAAACATGAAAAAATAAATGAAGAAGTTTTACCCTTAGTTGAAGGCAGTTTCCAGACAACAAGTCTTTTCCATTCATCACTCAGGTGGTAGATTAAGTTCTCCCTCTGTATTATCAACTCAGAGCTGAGGGCTTGTAGCAATGGCAGCTCTGAAGTTTTCCACTCCTTAAGGGAATCCACAGTTCCCTTTGCCTAATAAGACATTGCATCAAACAAAGATTGATGAGCTGCCTCCTCCATCTCAAGTTTATCCATTTTTAATCCAATTGGAAATCATAAAGTAAAGAAAACAAAATGATGTTTTAGTTATGGTGGAAATACCTCTTACCCTTTCCAACTGTTTGGCTGTATTGAGATACCTCTTCTCCTGCAAGCTTTTGCTAAATTCTTCCATTGAATCTTGAAACTGAGACAACAACAAATTTGATTTAAAATCAAAAATGATAATCAATTACCATCAACAAAAACATCACTGATGCAAAAAAAAAAAGTTTTAGGCAACAGAAAACATTCATTTTCCAATTCAAAGAAGTTCTACACTGGATGCTTCAGCCACTTGATGCTGTTGACTTCTTAAAATATATGTATGCCTTGCTGTTCTAGTCTATAACATCAGTTTACAACACTTGAACAGAGTGTGATGGGGCAATTGATGCTAATAGGACAGCTGGTGTACACAGAGCAAGGTAGTAAAATAAATAACACACCCTTAACTACATGGGTTTGATATTGTCGATACAAATCAATTATAACAAGATTTGATTACCAATATCACAGATAGGAACATTACCGTTTATAACACTACATATATGCTTCATAAAAAGTAAAAGGAAAGCAAGGACAGCCATGCAAATGTGATTATGTTTTATGTCATATTTAGGCAGAAACATTTGTTTCCATTGTTCGTTCTTGGCCTGAAATGATGTGATTTTCACCTTACTAGTCAATTGCAAAAAATACTTGTATCACCCAATACAAAAAGGTCAAACTTTCAGATCTTTATCACATTAATGAGCTAATCTGGAGTATGTACAATGAAAACTAGTTTTCCATTCCATGAAATGCAGTTTTTTAAAGTCAGTCATATATGATTAAGTGTAACATACCTCCTTCAGATGTTCAAGCATCGTTATAACTATGGTGCTCTTCTCTAGCTGTTGCTTTAGCTTTGCATAATCGGCCACGGCCACATGAATATTTTGCTCCACCTGCATCCATGCACAAACAAATACAGTTATTTACCGTGACAGAATCTGATGGAAAAATTCTATCTATTATAATACAAAAGGTAGTCATGTCAGTTTAAAAAAAAAGAATCATATTATCACTACATGTGCTTATAAGCCTTCAACTCATTGTAGTATAAAAATGTGTGGTTATTAAACTAGGGGCATAAATACCCCTTTCCCCCAAAATGAGACGATGGTATAATGAACACTTGGCTGGCTGCCCATTGCCTAAGTACAGTTCACAAATGAGACACAGCCTACCCTCAACTGATCACTCTCATATACAAGCACATGGTTTTGTTAGATGCTGAATAAAATGTACTGAACAAATTTTAGAAGTGTATTTTGTGTTTCACCTTATATAAAATTACATGGTTCATGAGGGCACTTACATTTCATCTGTTGAATAATTATTTTAGGGAAAAAGTTACAGATCATTGGCATATTCTAGTATTATGTACCGCTATCAAGATTTATCTTACCTCCGTTTCAATACAATTTTTAAGGCCGTTGATTTCTTTGGAGATCTCATCAATCTCGTCCATAAGCTTCTCAGAGCCTTGAAGACTTGGTAGGAACTCGATATACTTCTTCGTGATTATGTCACATATTTCTTCCTATAAAAAAAGCATGCAGAAAATAAAAACAGCTGTTGTGTAGGTTGCATAGTAGCCTTTAAAGAGTTGTCCAACAAGCTGAATCTTATGTTACTAGCATCAAAACTTTGTGATAAGTCACCTGGTGAGTGATGAAACGGTTTTCCAGTTGAACTGATTCACCTCTTTTTGTACTTTGTGCACAGTTAACAGTGGACAAAAATCTATTTGCATGTTTCTATTTGATAACACTTCTAACTAGGGCAAAACTATTCATTTATGTGTGTGTGGCAGCTATTACAACCCATTTACAAGTATTCATTTGATGGACGTGGGCATAACTTCCAAGCTAAAGGCAGTCCAGATAGTCTAGCTTTTGTGCAGCTCCTGATGGGTTTCACAAGTTTGTCAAAGAAATATTTATTATGGGCGTCTGTGTCTTCCTGTACAAACAGACTGAGGGCATTCAGATCGGAAGTTAGGAAGGCCAACTCATAGAGATAATATTAAATACTGGATTATAATAATAAATAAAAACAACAATAATAATATATGAGTAAATCTTTATCATAATCTCGATGTACTGATCAGTTATTGTCAACAGTACAACGGTTTGCAGCACTGCACAGCCGTACTACGTCATCTCCGGTACGTTCCCGGTTCCAACCTGGCAAAGCCCAAAGCTAACCGCTAACAAAGTGTTTTCAAAGTTTTAAGCAAAGCCACACGTTTAATTTCTCACGTTTTGTGATTCACAAGAACATTTAACATGTCTGCAAAGAGGTGTTACACAGTCATCAGAAATTGTTATCTGTTTAGCACAGCTAAAATGCTAACCTTGATAATAATTGTTTAAATAGCCTAAATCCTGAATATGAGAAACACACCAAGCAATAAACGACAGTTCCCCCCCACACGTGTTAAAAGAATCATTTTGAGTTTGACGGCACTGTTTTCCACAAGCCTAACTTCATCATGCTAACTTGTTAGCTTTGCTATTACCATGTTAGCGCAGCTCTCTTCTTACCTTGGCATCCTCCACTTTGCGTGACATCTTGCTGATCTTACTCGAGAGGTCTTCTTTCTCCAGTTTCCCAGAGCTGGCGAGCACTTCGGTCACAAACGACGCCATGCTCCAGCTAATTATTCAGCTCGAATGCTGAGTTTAACTAGAACGGTTAGAACAGCTGCACAAAACCCAGATCAAAACTCCTCAACTTGTCATCAGGAGCCGCGGGAAACCGGATTTGCTCCCATTTCAAACTGCTGCAATTGGTTGTCCAATTGAGTCATTCCCAGTTTCTAGTATTATGATTGGTTGTCAAAAGGTCTCCACAGTTATTAGTCCAGTGATAGGTTGTGTGTCACACGAACACAGACCAGCTGGGTCTGTCATAAACCGCTACGTGGTTCTGGTATCAACGCAATTTGATTGACAAGACAGATTTTTCAGAGCATCAATTTGTGGTTCTAATCCTCAAGGGGCTATTCAGTTTGTGTTGTTTTATGATTATCCGTTTATTGGGCTTATTGTATGAGTTTATATGTATTAAATATTGTTTTTTTAACCTGTTTTTTTTCTTTTGTCCATCCATCCTTCCATCAATAAGAAATCTAACAATATAATCAGATTGACTCCCATTGGTCTTGCATAGACAGACAGACAGATAGACAGATAGACACACAGACATATTCAAAAGGCATTTTGCCTTTTTTGTGTTTTCTGGACATAAGTGGCAGAAACGGCAGATGTGCAACCAGACTTAAGTAGATGTTCAAATGGACACACAGGAAGGAAGTTCAAGAGCTTTATTGAATGTGATCACATACTGTAAGTGAAAATGCAGTGAAAGCAGAACATACAGTACTTTTTAGCAGCTTGAAATATCTGTCAACATATTGTCCAACAGGCAGTACTTTGTTTCACTGCAAATCTAGGTTTGTAGCATTAACTTATCCTTACTATTTGCAACGCTGAATGATACCACATAAATACTTATCTCCTTGCTCTCCTCTTGCATTCATCCCACATACACAACAGTTTATTACATTTCATCCTGCTGCAATTTTCTTATCCACAGTAGTTTTAGCCCAAAAGAAATGCCTCCTATTGTGATATGCTTCCAAGTCTCACCTAGAAGTAGGAGTTCCCTTTTCTTGTTGAGCACATTAAAAAGTAATTAAAAAATGTATAAAAAACTATTAGACACCATCCATTGATGTGTTTCACAAATCTTGTTGTAAACCCTGTACAAGGCCAACAGAGGACTTTGTTGACCATTCAGCTACTGAGTGATCTTATTCCTCTGCCCAGGACATTATTTAACACGGACAACAGAGGTGTTGTGTATGGACTCCATGACAGCGGCCAAGCGACTGCACAAGTCATGGGAGAAGTTTACGTGCACCTTAGGTGGATCCTTCAACACCACCATCTCAGCAGAACAGTCCAGGACCCTGGGCAGGAATTCCCCCAGCTTCACATGCAAGGAGTCTGTTGAAAAATGAGGGATTACAAAAAAGCAGCTTATTTATCTTAGTTACGTTTAGATGCAAAATTACATGAAACATAAACAGTCATTAAAACAGTGAAAAATGTAATGGAAGATCTGGAAATGATATAGACAGGAAGCACAAAGCAAAATGGTGGAGACACATTTCAGATGAAGCCTTAATCAGGAATCAGATTACTTAACCATTTTGACAAATTATTATATTTTGTGTTTTTATGCTATACTGTATGCTATTTAAAAACCCTTAAGAAAAAATGATATGAACAATTCAAGTCATCACACTTCATAACAACAGTAAAAACATATAAAGTGTTCTTGTTTTCACTTTCTCGTTTATGAATGAGTATCCTCTGAGCTGTGGGCACCACTCACCAGGAATAATAATCTATTACAGTTTATACTGTTAGCATCACTATTGGCTGTTCCTGTTAGAGGTTGCCACAGAAGATCCTCCATCTCCATCTCTTCTTGTCCTCTGCTTCTTCCTCTCTCACACCAACCACCTGCATGTCCTCCCTTACCACATCATAAACCTCCTCTTTGGTCTTCCTCTTCTTCTCTTGCCTGGCAGCTCCATATTTAGCACCCTTCTCCCAGTAAACTAGGATCTCTCCTCCACATGTGTCCAAACCATCTCAATCTTGACTCTCGTGCTTTGTCTCCAAACTGTCCAACCTGATCTGTCCCTCTAATATACTCATCCCTGATCCTGTCCTACTCGCTCACTCCTTACAAGAATCTTAGCATCTTCAGCTCTACCACCTCCAGCTCTGCCTCCTGTCTTTCTGTCAGTGCTGCCATCTTTAAATTATACATAATAGCTGGTCTCACTACTATCGTGTAAACCTTCCCTTTCACTTTCGGTGGTATCCCTCCTTGTACTCTTCTTCACATGTACCGCTCCACCCTGCCTGCACTCTCTTCACCTGGAATTATTACAATAACATTTATCCAATCATCTTAGATAAAATCTCTCCAAAATATGGATGTGACAGGCAAGGCATGGTTTGGGTGCTGATGGGAGGCAGGGAGAACTTGAGTGGCTTATTTAAGCACTTGGAAAAATGTGTAATTGACTTCTCTGGCTTTATATATATATATATGTATGTGTGTGTGTGTGTGTGTGTGAGACCAGGCACACTCAGTAGTGTGGGGACAAGCAGACATCCTATCGTGTGTATGAGTAAAGAGGGGCAATGGTTGTTCTGTTATTTAACAGTCCTTAGAAGGGGATATTTCCATGACTGTAGTATACTCCTTAAAAAAGAAAAGTTTAGTACAGAGCTGATTGATAAATTGCTAGTTTGTGTTGTATAAATCCTGTACAGTCCTTCTGATTGTTTGGACCTTGATACAATTGTGAAATACAAATGGAAAAATAAGACTGTTAAATATGATGTCAAAGGACATTTACATACAATAATACACACCATAAACTTACTGAATGATGCTGTGTTGATTCAGGGACTTTTAAAAACGTGGACAACACACCAATCGTTGAACTATTTGTCATAGAACAAACACTTCGGGCAGAGACCCCTCCACAGCATGCATAATAGCATCTGTCCATACCTTCAATTGTTTCAATATTTACTTTGAGGGCCCAGCATCGAGACATGAAGAACACACCCCTAGTTAATTCTTTACAACTCAAGAAATCTCACCATCCATATCTCTGCCCAGGCAGGAGCACCAATGGTTGCGGATGTGCTCCATCACATCACAGTCTTCCTGGGATAAGCCCGTGTCACGGCTCATTAGATGCAAGCAGGGGATGACTGTGTCATTCATGATGGCTATAGCCTCCTCCACCTCGCTTTCCTCGCCGCTGCAAAACAGCCGTGATGCGTTCTCATTCAGTCCCTGATTGGTGAGAAAAGGAAGATAGGTCAGTTCACTGGTTTGGACAAGTGATCTTGTGCTTAAGCTCTTCACTATTGTGTTGTCTGAGTCTTTATTGTTAACTATGAAACAGATTATATGACACATGATTCTTATCTGTCAAGAGCTTTCATTTTACTCAGTTTGCTCAACTGAAAATGTTTTTTTTTTCTCTTTGCAGTCATTGCAAGTGATACTCCCAGAGTGCTCTCAAATTTAGTTTCTTTCTATCTGCAACATGATTATTCAAATGCTTATATTCTTGGAAACTCTTCTTCTGCTATCCTTACATACTGCTAAATAACCTACCTTGTAATATTGTGTTATATCATGTTTTTATAAGAGCATTCAATGAAGAGCAATATGTGGTTTGGTATTTGACAAGACAAAAGAGTAAAAAGGATGAAGTGCTGCCGGTAAGCCATCTCTCAAAATATTGCAAGGATTTTCAGGTTAGATGTGGGCTCCATTCAAACATAAGCTCTTGATTTCCTGTTCTGTTATTTTCCCTCAGAACTGTTTTAAATGGTCCTCATCTATTGTCAAGGAGAACAGAACTTCATCCTGAGACAACTACCATGAGTGAACAAACTACCAATGATGTGGTCATGACCGTGCTCTGTCATTTCACAGGCACTCTTTCAAATGCTAAGTAGTCAATGACTGCATAGGTCCTCGGGTTAGGCTCAGGGTTTGGCTTGTATTAAAGTGGAGCAAATCAGAATTCAAAAGATGCATTTATATATGACTCTCTGTGGTAACACAGTTCTGAGGAAATCCAATTTGTGTCACACTTACGGAAAAAAATAACTGGAATTGAGTCAGATTTAGGGTACAATGTGAACACAGCCTCGGAGTGTGTGCATTGTCTTCACCATAAACAATTACTCACCGTGAGGCATTTTCTCCGGTAAAGTGCAATAACAGACTGTTCCACACCCCTCTGCTCCCCATTCCTCAGCAGGATTGCATTATTCTGGTAGGCATGAGCGAGGTAGATTAATGCATCCCGCACCCTGCAGCAAAACATGACATTTCAGTGTGTGAGAAGATATATACACAATCATACAGTCATGTCTGGCAGACATACACACACACACACACACACACAAACACACAGACACACAGACACACACAGGTCATGTAAACACAGATATGCTGGTCACGTAGAGGTGAGCGGAGCGGTGAGTTGTCATGACAACACCTACTTCCCATGCTGGTACTGTTCCAGCCCCGTCAGAAGGTAGACAAACACTGTCCGGAACAGTCTGTAGTCCTCATGCCACTGCTGCAGAAGGGAGAGAAATGCCAGACAGTGCAGTCAAAAAAACAACCCAATACATTTCCTTTAGTTTCATAATCTGCATTCACCACATGAGATACAAATAAATAATCAATTTCTTTATGTAAACCAAACATGGTTACTAATGATCAAATCAAGGAGTAATAGATGTGATTGCATGCAGCCCAAGATAATACCAGGTATTCATCCATGTCCATATCCTCTGGCTTGATGAGGCGCAGCTTGGCTCGGGCTTCCCTCATGATACTGATGGCCCTGCAGGTGGGATGTAGAATGTTAATGGAGACTTTTGCACTCTTTGCTGCTTATGTTGAGTGATAGAACAGATTCCCTGTTGTCTGTACCTCTCATCAAAGCTGAGGTTCCGGTCAGTGAACTGCTCCAGCAGTGCCCTTTCGATGATACGTTTTGGGGCCTTGTTCTGAAAGAAATAGACCAGGACATGCTGGAGGCGTACGTCTTCCTGGAGTGTGATCTTTTCTTGGGACAGCTCATAAAGGCGGCAGTACTCTTCGTGGAATGCCTGCAGAAGGGACATGTCAGTCAGTCAACAATGGGATTTTGTTAGGATGAAACCAACATATTTAGTAGCGAACTTCTATAGCAGCAGCTATAATATGTGCAATGTAAACCCACAGTCAAAACACTGCTATTTGTTCACCTGGCTATGAATCTATACATTATTTCAAAGGATCAAATCTGGCTTAATTTTCTAAGGCTTTTTGAAAAACTTGCTGAAAAATGCACAAACTTTTCTGTGCTAATTTACAATTAAATAGCAGGGATTAGTGAGAAATCCCCCATCAAAATATAGTTTTTGAAATGTGCTTGTGTTTTACATTTGATTTAAAAAGCCACTGCAATATATTCATATTAACTAATGCTTAAAATGTGCTTTCTTTGACTTTCATTGAGAAAAACTAGGGATTTATTTTCATGATAACTTTCAGTTATCATGAAAATACTGAAAGTGATCAAAATGACACAAACTTGCAAATTTTGCTGGGAAGTTTTAATTTTGCAAAAACATACTGTATTACTTTAAGCTTGTTGGATTGCTCCACATTTTATTCCAAGTGAAGTGAAATTGCCTTAATATTTAACCAGTTTAACCTAATTTGCTAAAAAAGTTAAGCTTACTGGCCACTATTGTAATATGGTGTAAATGTTGCAGTATAGGAAGTGCAGGCTCCTCAAGGATTCTGCTAAGGACTACCTTAATGAGGCCAGCCTCAGGACCATCCTTATCAAAGGCCTGTCTGGCCTTGGCGATGGCCAGGATAATGCCTTGCATTGCAGGTGTTAGCATCATCTAGACAATTGCACAGTACCAGACAAGAATTATTAGAATATAGCTAGAAAAGACTGTAGTAAACGAATGATAGAGTTTATACATTTGGAAACCACATAGTTTCATCATTTTCTTGGTATATGTATTACAATATCCATCCAGAGTCATATAAGCTCATAAACTGTGACTCTATCATAATAACAACAATGGGCCTCATTCATCAATGTACAAATGTGTTCTTACATATTCATGTTGTTTTGGCCCTGAAGTTTGTTAGATCAGATCAGAGTAGAACTTGGCTAACCTCTGAATTTGGACACCACAGTTGGCTAAGACAGATGTCTTTGAAAGCCTGGGTGATCACTTGTTGCTAGAGGTAGACAATAGCTCTAAGGTGGAATGAATTACAAATAGCCATCAGGCTTTGCTTCTGGGTGTCTGAGAATCTTGAGAACCTAAAAACATTCCGTGGATGTGTAATCCCCCCCCACATATGAATGACTGATGAATGAGGCCAAATAAGAGGATTAATAAAAATAATCAGTCCAATTTGTATTGTGAAATCTAATTCATTAAAACCTTGATGATGTTTCCTTACCTCCTCATTGTATCCATCGGCATCAGCCCTCACCATGATTCTTCCCACATTGGGGATTTCCACTTCTGAAACCTCATTCTCTGGCTGACGCTGAGGCTGTCTAATAGGGGGCTCTTCTTCCTGTTCTTCATCAGCCAGGTTTGATTCAGTTTCTGATGGGGCGCTGGATGCCCGGGCCTCAGCTTCCCCCACTTCTGAGTCTAGCTCAGCGGCATTATCACCACTGGAACCAGAGCTGGTGTCAATACTAGAGACCACCTCAACTCTATCTTCCTGCTCCACAGGGAGGTCTCTTACTCTCTGGCTGTCTGCCTCGGTTTCAGGGCTTAGAGACTGGTAGGTATCAAGGATAAGAAGAGAGGGTCTATTCAGTCACAAAACAAAATATCCAACTTTTGAAGTTGACACCCAACCTAACGCTCCTACTCCAAGTAAAGTTTGAACAAATATAAAGTGGAACAGGGTATTTACTTTAACAATAATCATATGCTATATATTATTTTTTATTTATATATTTTAATGTAATATTATACACTAGACTATGTGCTCATGTTCCTTCTTTTAACCGTGCAATATGCTATTCTTACTTCGATTGTGGACAGCAATAAATATATTTGCCACTAGAGGTCATGTGGACATATGAAGAGGAGCCCACTCAGAGAAGCAACAGGTCATTCCATTGTGGCATGGCCTACTGTCTCTCTACTTACTCATTTTAAGTTGGAATGATTAGTTACTTGAGAGTTAGATCGGGTTAGTTTTATAGACTAGGCTTCCTGCTCTCACGCTCTTTCAACATGCTGAAGGAAACGGTGCAGGTCTAAGTTTGGTTTTGCATATCCAAAAAAATATATGATTCACTTATCAGTCCCGCAAGGGGAAATTTGGATTTCTCTACATTTTTGACCCAACCTATTGTATAGGAGCAGTGAGCTGCCAACATATAGCGCTCGGGGAGCAGTTAGGGGTTAAGTGTCTTGCTCAAGGACACCTCGACATGCTGTATGCAGGACCGGGGATCGATCCCGCAACCTTCCGATTGCCAGGTGACCACTCTACCCACTGAGCTATGCCGCCCCCTCTTAAATACACTCTTAAGCATTATAACACATTGTCTGATGGCATGTGACCAAGCACCAGTGCCATTGAAAATGTACTGGATAAGCTGGTGGGCGAGAAATGTATGTTAATAGCAGGACAGGCAACAAGTCAGTTTACTACCCCACGGTGACTGGCTCACTGTAGAGGCACTGGTTCCTGCATCTCATTAATGAGTATTAACTCATAAATAGGAGCTTGTTTTTCAGCCTTAGCCTGAACGCCAACTCATCGGTGTGTGGTTTCAAGAAAACAGTTAGGGAGGAAACCAAGGCAGCACGCCAATGCTAACATGGTCAGCTAATTACAATACGCCTGGAGTTATTTGGAGTAAATACAAGGTCTTAAGCTGAACTATTCTGCAGCTCACTGCCGACCATATATTACACTTAATGTGGCAATTAATGATGGGCTATTTTTGGGGTAATCATAGCTGAATTCTTAAATCATGTTTCCCATTCAGTCATTTACTATTCAGGATGGTGCAAGCAGAGCACGGAGAAGTAAAAATTGCCAAAAAGGACCTTGAAAGCAAGTAAGGGATACATGATCAGACAGACATGCTTAAACAAAGGAAGGAAAGCTTGGATGGCAGAGGGATTTATCTCAGAATAGACCGAAACTTGCATGTTTTATGAGGAAGGTTGCGGGTCACTGTAATTGCCCTGAGCGGGGTAAACTGTTCTGACTAACAAACACAGTCCTCTCCAGTGGTTTTAACAGCTAAAGCTCTTATTTGATGGTATTTGCTGTGACATTTTAATCTTGATTAAACTTCAATCCCTCCTGACCTCATCTGACTTAAAAAGAAGTCTTTGGGGATTTGGTGAATAC
>OMLC01103445.1:2066-35748 GCA_900302585.1 Regalecus glesne | reverse complement strand
CTGTCTTTCTGTCTGTCTGTCTCTCTGTCTGTCTGTCTGTCTGTCTGTCTGTCTGTCTCTCTCTCTCTCTCTCTCTCTCTCTCTCTCTCTCTCTCTCTCTCTCTCTCTCTCTCTCTCTCTCTCTCTCTCTCTCTCTCTCTCTCTCTCTCTCTCTCTCTCTCTCTCTCTCTCTCTCTCTCTCTCTCTCTCTCTCTCTCTCTCTCTCTCTCTCTCTCTCTCTCTCTCTCTCTCTCTCCAGCTACTCCCTGGAAGCATGGGGAGGCAATTTTTGAAAATGAAAAGAAAAAAACAATTAGTGGCGCTGACGGGCAAGTGTGAGGTAATGAAATGGCGTGTCTCATTGTAGCGTGTAATGGAGAGCAGTTTGAAGTTAATCGAGGGGAGATAGGATGCTGGGCCGGTGTCTGGCGGAGCACTGTTGTCGGGAGCAGGGTTTATCAGGGAGTGAATCACCAAACCCAGAAAAAAAAAATCGTATCAGTCATCACAAATGAGAATTATCTTGCTTTAACAGACTATATAGTGTGATTAATTGTTGTTGTAATTTAATTCATATTTTGTTCATCAGTCTCTTAGTTGAGTTTAGGGGCATGGAAGATCTTGCCGAGCTCCCTTCACACTTTCTGTGCCTTAACTTCTTTCAGCACTTTTTATTGTAGATGAATACCCCACTCAGTTTATCTCAAAATATCTAGCACTTAAAGAAAATCTAAAAAAAATCTCCCGTTTACAAAATGTGCGCGAGGTGAAACAATGCCGTGGGACATATATAGACACATATACGAAAATTAAATAAATCGGCCATGTGTGTGCAGTGTGTCCAGAATCTGAAGGCATGGCTCGAATACACAGCAAGTTTTCAGAAAGAGACAGAGTGCCATCCTCTGGTGAGATGATTAAATGATGTTGCATTTTCTCTGTCCAGCTGGTAAGCGAAAATTGTCTAGTCATTCTCACATCTATTGAAAGAGAATTTACATTTCAATTAAAATGACCCAGTAAATGGTGGTTCACTTGCTGAAGAAATATCGCAATGTACAGTTTTGGGATTGCTGCAACATTTCTAAAAGGAAAGGGCCTTGCAGTCAAACTGAGAGGTCCTTTTTATTTTATTCTTTATATGTCACGATTATTCCACATGATGTGGGGACTGGGCATGGACATGGACTTAGATGGAGCAGGGAGGAATAAGGCCAGATCCCCTTCCTGTTCCCCCGTGGTGGGTTTAAACCTGCATCATCTGGCTTGTCAGTTCCTAAAGTATGTGCTGTACCACTACCATGGCCCCTAGACAAGATACCCAACGCTAAACCGGGTACATCAGTCCACAGCCCTCTCCAATCAACTCCAAATATCCAGACAATCCCATCATATAACACGTAGATCGAAGGGTGACTGACTAGAATATGCAGCAAAGACAGGTTAAGGATAGAACCCTCTTGATGTATTAATCCTCTCCATCTATTTTCATTACCTGCTTATTCGTTTTGTTTCTAGTCACTCTGGACTGGTGCCTATGCAGGAGGGGAGACGCTGATGATCTGGACAGGTCACTGATCAGTCCATTCTCAATGCAAATGTTCAGTTGTATGACTCCATCCCCGATAGGCAAATCCAAATCGCACCTCCTTTGACATCCATAGATTTACTTTTTCTGAAAGCAACAATGTTTTCACAATGTTGAGAGGTCCATTAAGGTTAGTCACCATGTTATTGGGGTGGAAATGGACTTAAGATGGAGCATGGGGGATGAACTCATATGCCCCTCCTGACGCACCACAGAGGGTTCAAACCTGCAGCAGCAGCTAGCTTGTCAATTTCAAATCACATACTACCACTGAGTTACCACAGCTCCATGTTTCCGTGATGTTATTCCTCCTTAACATCGCCACCTTAAGAAAAACGGCCTGCATACTGTGTCAAATGTTCCGCTCGTGAGTGACGCAGGGGCGGCTGAGATACGTTGCACGCTGTGTGAAACATGGTGGTGCAGAGTGGGTGGGGGGTGTAAATCACTGGAAAGGACGGGGTGGGCCTTTGCTGCTTCTCTTCCTCCTCACAAAGGTTTCATGTTAACACAAGACAATTAAACCCAACTTGCCTGCAGTATCGATCATGTCTCTCCCTGATAGACAGAGCAGAACCACCACATACCTTTATTCATTAAACAACCTGTTCAGCACCCAAGGGGGCGGTGGGAGATGCAGGGCTCTGGTTGTGAGATGAAGTGCCATGGGCAGAGACACCTGCAAGATTACATGGGAATTTTTCAATGGAGTGTGACGGAGGAAAGAAAGGAACAGAGAGGAAGGGAAGGACATAGCATGACCTTCGGTGTAGATTAAGGAGGAGAGGAAGAGGAAGTGTAGGGAGAGACAAATAACAGAAATGTCACCGTGTGTAATTGGGTTTGTATTTTGTAGGAGTAATTGGAATGAGAAAAGTTATTTATTGCTTTATTGCTTCATAAATGCTTGTTCACTTTCGGGACTTGAGGCTGAAATGTTGACAAGTGCGACTTGTCTCTGTGAAATGATGAAGCATCCTGGCATGTGAAGCGATTCAATGAATATTAAATGGCTTTGAAATACTGGAACCCCATTCGTTCCGATGAACTTTTCTCGCTACATTACTTTAAATGTATTTCAGCAATAAACTTTATTTACATTTGCAAGAGCTACGGTATTTTATTTTATTTTCAGACCTGAGCATTCAGAGATTTTATCCACTACGAACTGCAAAGCAACCACTTAAATCTGTCTTCAGCAATTTAGAGTTCCACTGTCTTCCAAATAGTCAGAAACAAAGCACAGCGATACTTTGTCAATCTTAGAAGTTCTTACAAGTTCTGAAGTTTTTCACACTATAAATTCCTCATAATACATGGCTACATCCTTGAGAGCGAAGACGCGGGAGATGAGAAGATATGGAGGAGACTGGCTCGTGTTTAAGCCTAACGCATGTTAGAAAGCTCATTGTTTTCTGGCTCTGTTTTCCCCCTGCTCTCCACCTCTTATGACCCTGGACCCCAGGGTTGAATCATTTGGACATCTTGGCAGAGTACAAAGAGAAACTGAAAACCCGGGTGTGTTCATTTCATTCCCCACTCTAGGATGACAAAGTACATGTATTGAAGGGAGAAAAAATTCAATTAAAGAATTTTTACTGGAGCTGAGACACGAGAGAGAGCTCAATATCCATCCTATTGTGCCCAGTGTTATCCGTCAACCATGACTTTGACCCGCAAGTTGGGGCCAGGACATCTCTAGGGTCCCCAGATGGTGATGAGAGAGGAAAAGGGTACAAACGGGAGTACAGTAGATATTCTTATGCTACAGATTGATCTATTCACAGATTAAATATGGTGGTGCGGATTGTTGTTGGGGGTAGTTGTGCAGAAGTGACCTTTGGGTTTCAATAGTAGTGTAAGATTAGCTCGGACAAAGGGCTGAAGAGGTTTGATTTAACTTTGTGTATGGGCCCACAGAGAGCTGAGAGGTTCTGGGGGGACATGTATGCTAGGCAATCATGACTCTTGGAATGATGATTAGGGTGTACGTCCTTGTCACACATGTACGGGGGCGGCACCTCAGCGGGCAGAGTGCTTTTCTGGCAATCAAAAGGTTTGATCCTCAGTCCTGCAGAAATCATATCGAGGTGTCCTTGAAAAAGACACTGAACCCTCTAACTGCTACCTGGGTGCCACATGGTGGCTCCTCATGTCTCCTATACAATAGGATGTGGACAATAGGAATTCTCCATGCTGGACTGATTAGGGAATAATTATTACTTTATTATTATTATTTCAGAGGTACAGTTGTGGATCAATATCACATATCTCTCTTTCTGTATGTCTGTCTTTGCTTCCTTGTATAATTAAAGAATACCTCAGTGTTTTTACAACCTTGGTGTTCACTGTGAGAATCTGGTCATTGCTGCAAGCTGAACCAGGAAGTAGCTCAGCAGGGGGATCAACCATTGGTCCATAAATCTAATGTTAACTGCTCATCTGAATTCAGGTCGTGGGGTCAACCTGGAGCATGTTCCTGTGCTCATTGGGTGAAAGGTGATTTAATATTGGATACTTTCAGTCTTTCAACTTGCACTTTTGTTTTCAACTCCGAATATTTGGTAACATAACTTTAGAAATATGTCTGATGTTCATATTCCTTTGCCTGTAGGACACCTTTGAAAAACTGTCGAGTGGTGGTCCCATGTCCATAATCTCCATAATGAAACCGGTGAGTAAAATCATATAATAACTGATTAGCGCAAAAATAAGAAAAACTGCAAAATTTAGACCCAGATTATGACCGATTTTCACAGAGTTGCAGGTTGGCATCCAGTCATGTGTCACAGATGGAAATGTACAGGGAAGGACAACTTTCTATGTGTCATAATCACACATATCCATTAGAGTCTTGAGAGTTAATATCCTTCCCTGTGTGACATTAACTCGTTGTTCCAAACAGTCTAATGGAACACCAGCTCGTATATTCAATAAACAGAGGGATATGGTATCGCCTTGAGAGCTTGGAAACAAACAGCCCCATGTGACACGGAGTCCTCCAAACCTACATTCCTTTGCTGGGAAAAGTGTTCTATTTTTGACTCTGAGACACCAGAACCTACACGGCAAAGACACAAAGGCCAAACGTGGTCTTATTAACTATTGGTCATGGATGAGGAGCTCTGTTTACAGCTAACCTTGCACAGACCTGTGTTGCTCTACTCTTGTGGCGTTGGTGCCCTTTCTTCTGCTTCTCTTCAGAAAATGGTGTATAGTGCAGGTTTATTATTGATGGGCCCTCGATTTATTGGCAACTACCATACAGAAGTTTATTGAATAACGAATTTATTGATGTTAAATTAATCTCCCAGAGGGATGTGAACATGATAAACCATGTCTGTATGTCACTTGCTAAAGAGTTTGAAACGTAATGAAGATTAAGATGACTGAAACGCCGATGGCCAAGGCTAGGTCCTTATCGATTAACAGACATAATCTCCCCGGCTTCATCAGAGACAGATTCACATCCATTCACCTGTTTTGGTGACTTTACACCTCTGTGAATTAAGAGGTTTTATCACCAGAGTAACACTGAATCTATTAAGAGCAAATTAAAAAAAGGGGGGAGGAATCTCAGCGAAACCCCAGCTGAATGAAGTGAATACAAGTTGAACAAGCTGAAGGGAGGTGTTCGCACCTGTTCATGTGACAACAGATGTTTGACTCGGCTATTTCCAATGTCAGCGATTCCTCCTTCTGTTTTATTATCTAAGGAATCTTATTGCTATAGCAGATTTTCCCCAATCCCTGCCGACTGCCTGGGGAAAGTAATTTTGAGTAGTTCTTGCTGTGTCATAAATCACACACTTAAGTCCGTCAGAGATAAAATCTCAATGGTGTTAGTAAATCAGGGTTGGTTTGATGCAGATAAGCATAGATTAACTATGAGGACAAGACAATTATCCTATTTTGGTTCTTGTTACTTGCTGTGGATTCAAATCCACTTTGGAGTGTCAGGAAGGCCATCCAGCCTTGATCCGCAAAGCCTGAGATGGAATGGCAACATGTCCAGGGTGTTTCCCTGCCTTTCACCTGATGGACACTGGGATAAGCTCCAGCTTGGGACGCAACCCGACTTCAGCTAAGCAGTTGACAATGGAGGAATTGACAATTCTTGTTACTATCAAGGTAGAAGTGCTTATCTGTGTAAAGAGGGAACCCTGCATCTGCCCATTTCAATATCCCCTTATTTAAATATTTGTTTTTTGTAGATTCTTCACAAGGGCGTACTTCACAATGCACAATGGTGTGGAAATATTTATTCTGGGCCCCCGTTCTATCGGCAGATGGGATGAGCCTTCAGTTTCTAGAATGAGTCACAAAAGGCTGACAAGACAGGCACCTCCCAATACAATGTCTCCCTTTTATCGCTTGAGTGATTTCAACCCATACTTTAACCATGGGCTGCTATCTGCTTGACATGCTGTAAATATGCTTTAGCACACCCTGAGTTACAGTCTGTCTCAACAAGATTATTATCAGCTCAAGATGTACAAGTGCCTTTCTCAGAGGGAGAACTTTACTAATCCACTGTTTGGGGTTATCTTTGCTAACCGTAATGAAGCATTTGACTTTGTAGCTCAGATATCTAGTGAGCAGATTGCATTGTCCTCCTGTTCCTGCATGTAAAATTCACCAGGGTCAACAACAAATGTTAGGTTAAATTTTCTGCAATGATCAATCCCCTGCAGTGGAAAAGCTTGATTCATAAATGTGATAGCCTTAGGGAAGAAAAAATAAATCAAGCTCTTGCTTTTATTTAGCACAGTGTTTTCGGGTTAACCTGAGTGCTGTGAGGAATGCAATGCCTCTTTCATTCAACATTACACTTCTGGATGAGGTCATCGGAGCTTGGCAGTGCACAACCCTGTTCTGATTGTTGGACTGGTTGTCAGGGCAGACTCAGAGCTGCAGCAGATTACATGAGTTGTCCATCAGAGACCATAAAACATTAAACCATAACTTGGGCATGAGCTGAATATTACCCCAGAACATTACCCCATATTCTACTTGGATCTAGGGCTATGTTTACACTTGATAGAATAGAACAGAATTGTTTTATTTGCCACATGACCAAGGCCAGTGGAATCTGTTCTCTGCATTTAACCCATTTTATTGTATAGGAGCATGGTTGACATTTTTTCTGCCCCACCTCTTGAGCCATGCTGCCATAATTACCAGTTAGGGAAATACTCCCACTTTCATTACAGCCATATAAACTCCTCTATCTGATTATCTTTATCAGGCGCAAGGTCAACATTGATGTAAGCATATCCCAATTACAACACTAAACTTTTGCTGAAATCTTTTTTATGAACTGTTGCACGGTTTCTTATTAGTATTAATGGTACTGTTAGTACTGTGAATAGTACTATTGGTATTATTAGTGTTATAATACTACTAGGTTTCCTGAAAACTACACATGTGAAAGATTTTTTTTGAATGGCTTTATTTCAAGCCATGTTAATACTTTGATCAAAATATTGCCCTACACATATTCCCAGTAGTCCCAGTACTGCTATGTATGTAAATGTTTTTATTCCGTGTCTTTTTGTTGAAGTAGGCGCTCCATAGTTTTCTTGCTGGTCATTCAGTTGATGGATCATTATAGGTTTTCGTATTTTTTTGGTTTGTTTGTTGTTGGTTTTAGCTAACCTGCTGTCAAACCTAAGATGAAGTGGTCATGTCGAAATGAATGGTAAATTGACTTGTTCTTATATCGGTTTTTTTTTCTGGTCCAGTGACCACTCAGAGTGCCTTAAAAACCATCGTGGCCCTCGCAGCTTTCCTATCTGAGCTGAGCATGTTGGAACACAAACCGTATGATACCCAATCTTTGCTTTATATAACTACTGTGTTTACTTTACCCTGCAGAATTTGTCTTGATTTTTTTTAAGTGCCATGTAATTAGTCCACATACTGATTAACCATAAGAATAGGATGAGCTGTATTTGGACCCTCCAATGGGTCTTTTTCTATAAATGAGTACATTGACACATTTTCAGTTCAAAGATCCCATCTCATTATTTATACTGACAGTGTTTTGTTTTGGGGGTGGATTTTGGCTGCCCCCCCCCCAACAACAGCAATGAATGACATCAAGCTTGAGATCACCTGTCACACACTGAGTCAATGGAAGACAGGGTTCATAAATCTCCAATCAGTGAAGTTAAGCTGGAAAACATCCCAAAAAATTAACAACAGAGTTTGTTTATGAGTGCAATTTGTGATGTATTCATTAATCCCATCAGCCTTTCATGTGTTGCTATGCCCTTCTATGCCTCAGTACCTTTTATGACCCAGCATTGCTCACACTAAAGGCTGACCTAACCCGTGAACCACACCATTTACCAGTAACTCTGTCAGCAGTTGCCATCACTTCTATAATATTTGATACCACAGATCCGGTCCAGCCCCTTTGGTTTCTTCCCTTTCGGCTTCATTCTCCACCCACTGCTGCGGTCATGTCAGGTGCAGGACTTATAAACACCCATACCTCTTCCATTCTAATCTGACAGGCAGACAGGACGCATAAAGGGATCCTTGTCAAGTAATCACTGGGATTACAAAGATAAATTTCCTTATATCCCTTTGGCATTTGGTTGTTTGGAACCAGGGTATCAACGGGGACAAAATTAGACAGTGGAGAAAACCAAAGAGACTGCCATGCTTGGAGGCAGCTGCACAGATCTGCTGGTCATAGCAGCTCTATTCCTTCTCAATCTGGAGGGGACTCGTGCCAGGTTTGTCTCAAGACAGCTTATCATAAACCTTTGTTTGTATTGCACCAATCAATATATGGCACTGGTTATGGTTTTGTTATTACATTTACTGTGAAACGATGATCGATTTTCAGTTTTGTACCAGTTAAGCAGAACTTCAGAGAAAGCTGAAAATGCTTACTTAAGTAAAAGTACTGCTTCTTTAGTGATAATTTACGCAAGCAAAGGAGAATACGCTCAATTGCTCAAATTACTTAGAGTAAATGAGTTGTGTAGTGAAAAACTACTGGGGTAATTAAAATGTCTCGTGTTATTTTCATCACTACAACCCAACATGGCTGTAGTTCCAAAGTATGGAAATATTCTTTGACTGACAGTCTATATCATTTGAAACAACCATGAACACCAAATTTGTTTTGGTGAAGTGAATCTTCCAAAGCACCCAATATCAGTAGCACCAAAAAAGAATCATTATTATTATTATTATTATTATTATTATTATTACTATTATTATTAGTACTTCATATTGTTATTATCATCATAAATAATTCAAAGTGTTAACTAAACCATTGCAGAAAAGTATAGTTACGTGTTTTTTTCTGAAACTGGGTATTTGTCACTTTACACCTCTGCATTGTATTATGCATAAACTTTGCAATTAAATAATGAAGAATTTTCTATTGTAAACTCACCTCACATTTTCCTCTTGAAGTACTGAGGCTGAAAACTCATCCCTAACTCTTCCTGGCTGGAGGACAAATGCAGGTACTGGGATTTACTAAGATAAAGCACTTATTGAGACCCGTGTGACTGTACATTTGTCACCCGCACATTGAGTCTCATCATTAGCGACCCGTGCATTCATGAGATAAAGAATTTGTGAAAGGAGCAGGTTGTTTAGAGACTGTTTTATACAGTATGGTTGCAGTGCTAATCAGTAATTTGATGTCATCTTACACTGTCCATTTTCTGGTTTGCCACACAAGAGTGCTTTCTTTCATTAATAATGTGTTTCCCCGTAGAGTTGCCCCATGCCAATTTAAATGTGTAGCTGAGGTTAAGGCAAAATACGTAGATTAGATAGATAGATAGATAGATAGATAGATAGATAGATAGATAGATAGATAGATAGATAGATAGACAGACAGACAGACAGACAGACAGACAGACAGACAGACAGACATACAGACAGACAGACAGACAGACAGACAGACAGACAGACAGACAGACAGACAGACAGACAGACAGATAGATAGATAGATAGATGGAAATGCATTCTTTTTAAGTGAATTCTTCTGTTTGTCTCCAGAATATGTTACGCAGTGTGTCCTGAACAGCAACAACAGTCTGTTTTGTGATTGGACAAGAGCCCAAACAGAAGCAGGTACAGTAAATACACACTTCAATAGTGATGGTGCTGCTGAGCTGCCTCTGCCACAGTATGGTCATGAAATGTTATCACTAGTCTGTAGACATTAGGCAACAGGGAACTGACTTGCCACATCGAGTGGATTTAATCTCTTTACAGAGAGCATGCACACATGACAGTGTGTAGAACATTGGTCCACAGTTCTGTTCCAATCTGCAGGCTGGCTGCCTGTGTGTCTTATGCCTCACAGCATATCACTAATTGATCTAAAGCAGTATAATAATCTTTTTATAGCCCAGTGTTCTCCCCAGGGCAATCAAAGTAGAGGGCTTACACTTGAGTCTCACAGTTAGCGGCTCAGAACCTCTTCAGCTATTTAGCATCTGATTATAATAGAGCACAACAAATGCACTTTGGTTGTTATTCCCACAACGAAGAGGAGAGAACATTTGCCATTTTCTGATACAGGTAGAAAATGTTAATGCGATTTAAAAAGCTCATCTGCAGTTGCACATTAAGAAACATCTGTTGCTGCTCCTATTGTATGGTTTTAAAAAGAAAGAGGGATGCTGAGTTAAGGAAATCCTCATCCTTTAGAAGTGAGCATAGCACAACATGGTTGCTTTCCATGGTGAGGTCAAAAGCAGGCCTCAATCAATGTACATAATTCAGTCTAAATTAAAGTAAGATTTCTCCTCACCTCACAACTGAGCATTACCTCTCTCCAGAGTATGCCTCAATTATTTCTTTGGAAAGTGATCCCCTCAAGCTGGAGGGCGAGGCCTGCCTGGAGTTCTGGTACCTGGTGCCAGTGGGAAATAATGGGTCAGATCTTCGAGCTTTTCTCAAAACCAGAACTGAAGAGGTAGAAATCTGGACCTCACCTGCCCTGCAAAGTGGTTTTTGGAGACAAGTATTTGTTCCCTTCGCCAGCAAAGAAGCCGAAATCCAGGTAAGGGAGAAAATCTAAAAAAGCTAATGAAAAATCCAACATTTGTGACTATATGTTGATAATGTGTTTGTAGGAAAATATCGTTCCCCCAAAATATGAGGGAGTTGGGTTAATGATTCATTCTAAAATGCTATGTAATTTACAACATATACATGTCTTTATATCAGGTTTCATTAGAAGCTGTCCAGGAGCTGTCTATGGAAGGACATGTTTCATTTGACCAAATAGGAGTAAGGAAAGGACAATGCGGTGAGTATTTACCAAGAATTTTAATGAAGTTCTCTTAATGTTGATTAATGAATGGGGCGGCGTGGCTCAGGAGGTAGAGTGGGTCGTCTGATGCTTGAAAGGACACTGTTTTGAGCCTTGGCTCCTTCAGAAAGCATGTTGAAGTAGTGTCCTTGAGCAAGACACTGAATACGTGACGGCTCCTCAAGTGGTGCACCTGCCCACTGCTCCTATACAATAAGATGGTTTAAATACAGAGGACACATTTTCCCTGTAGGAACACAATGACCAAATAAAGGGGCTTTATTTCCCTTTATTATTTAGAGAGAAGATATCTTTCTACAAAAAGACATGGCATCTCACATTTGCACTCTTATAACTATCATTTTACGAAAACCCTTGCAGGTAGATTTGTTACAGTTTAATTAAGGTTTTGTACTGTATGGGGGCTTACTCAGAGTACAAGGTTACAAAAATCTGGATGATGGCACACACAAAAATAAAAGGCTGTCATTTCACTGCTCACAGATAGAATGAAGATACCCATGTACAAAAGCATTGCTTTTTCTCCTGTTATCTTTCCCCTAGACATAGATTTGTCCTAGTTCTCAGTCCTTTCTCATTTCCGGAAAGAGGAAGGAAAAGACTCTGTACCATGGGGCTGACAACGTCCCCACTGACTACGGTGGCCGGGGAGGAAGAGAAGTCCCATATTAAACAGGCCCTGGTTAAGTGTGGTTACCCTAACTGGGCGTTTGTGAAAGCCAGGACGGGTCCCAGACAGAGCTCCAGCCAAGTGGAGGGAGGGGAGGAGCCAAAGCGTAGACCGGTAGTGATTCCGTATGTGGCGGGAGTGTCGGAACAGCTGAGACGCGTGTCTTAATGCATGCTCAATAATCCAGGTAGGGAAATCACAAAAGAGGTGAATCTGTTCAGCTGGATCAGAAATTCATTTCAGAAACGTTTCGTCACTCACCAGGTGACTTCTTCAGTCTGAAGAAGATTCATTCAACAGATTCACCTTTTTTGTGAGTTTAGACGCGTATTTTCAAAACATGGCGTCTCAGTTGCTTTCAAACCCCTGAACACACTGCGGCAAAAGTTGCTCCACCCCAAGGATCGGGTCCCCCGGCACAAACAGAGTAACGTAGTGTACACTGTTAAATGCCAGGTATATAAGTGTTTGGTTGGAACAAAGACCTTCACCCACAGGGGACCTTTCTGGATCACTTTGTCCATCCCTGATCTAAGTCCATGTCCATCCCCATTGCCTCTCTTACTGTGCTTTCTATTTTGCTGCTGTAACATCGTAATTTTCCCCTGTGAGACTAATAAAAGAGTATGGTATCTTATCTTATCTAGTGACATGACATGTAAAAATGGACCTGTCAGTCTTGTCTGTCAGAGGTCAACATTATATACACCAAGATCTGCTTTTACATGTCACAATTAGTCCCCATATTGCGGGTGTGGATATGCAACTAGATACCGTATGGGCTATTAAGGCCAGATGTCTTTCCTGTAACCCGGCATTGGGATCAAACCTGTGATGCCTGACTTGTCATTTCATGATGTATGTGTTCTGCCACTAAGCTACCACTGTACTATATACACTGCGTTTTTTTTAATTCTTTCTTTATTTCTTCATATGTCTCCATAGGAAACCAGTGTGAGCCCGGTGCAGAGTTCTGGACAGACTGGTCTACTCATTGCCTGTGTTCTGAGGGCCACCTCAGCTGCTTTTTCCTTCCATGTGCTGAGGGTCAAAACTGTGGTCGGCTTAAAGCAAATTCCAATGAGTTGACTGGACAGGGGACCTGCACAGTCCACAGTGACCCACAATGCAGCACGTTCGATGGGGCTGTCTTCCGTTTCATGGCCCCCTGTACCTATACTCTGGCCCAAACCTGTTCCCCCACCAAGGATCTGCCTGCGTTTAGTGTGGAGGTGGTCAATGAACAGAAGGAGAACTCATCTGTGTCCACCATTCAACAGGTCAATGTGGAATTAGATGGCCTGAGATTGTCCCTACTGAAAAGGCAGAACCACCGGGTCATGGTGAGTTGGCCAAAACCAGATGAACACAGAATTTAAGAATTTGCATGTGTTACTCAATTTGACCTACACCCCAGTTCGATGTATCTGGTTCCAAAAGGGAGTTATGAAGATTATTGATCAACTTAACTATACAAATTAGCCTAATTCCATCATCACTCATCTGGTTGTAAAGCAGAGAATACAGTCTTTGTCTTCTCATACATTACTATACATTGGCAGCTATACAGAAGTTCAAATAGTTCACCAACATAAATCAGACAACCTTTTACAATGTAATGAAACGTTTCAATTCTCAGAGTGTTCCTATCCAACTAATCATTTTGTAGAGAATTGTAGTCCACAGCATAGGTACTTCCTTTTGTTTGAAATGCTGCCATTATGTTGTAATGGTGCAACACTGTTGACGTGTTATTATTAGATGCAAGTGCCCCCATATCTGTAGCTGAGTCATAGTGATAGAGTCCATCTTAAAGTGCAGGATTAAGTTGCACAATTTTCCAACGCTACATCTCTTATCTTTTGTTTTCCATTCAAGCCTTTAAGGTCAAGTTGATCCATATTGTAGATGACAGTATGAAGAGAACAATATCTTAACTGCCCCTTTTATCCTCATAGGTTAATGGGATCTGGAGGAACCTCCCAATCATCCTCGACAACGGCACTGTCAACATCCATAGCAACCCCGCTGCTGTTATAATAGAGACCAACTTCAATCTCTTTGTTTCATATGACAACATCGGTGCTATCCATGTTACTGTGCCGCCATCTTACGTTAGTAAAGTCTGTGGCATGTGCGGTAACTTTAATCACCGTGGAGATGACGACCACCTTAACTCTGCCATGGCCATGGCTCTGAGCCAGCAGAGGGAGGAGGCCTCGTCTTGTGAGATTATTCTCATGCCTCACAATTGTGATCCCTCAGAAATGTCTGAGTACAGCAGTGAGCCCTACTGCGGAAGCCTTATTTCTGGGTCCGGCCCCTTCTCCAAATGTCTGGCTGTTGTAGGCGCAGCGAGCTACTTCAGGAGCTGTGTATCAGGGATGTGTGGCATTCATGGAAACACAGAAGTCCTATGTGAGACACTGCAGGCTTATGCTGACATCTGCCAGGAAGCTGGCATCGATTTACCAGCCTGGAGAAACTCCACTCTCTGCCGTATGTCAAAATACTTCCTGTTTGGATTGTTATACCTTTACTGTACCTGTTTTTGAATCAAAGCAGAAATAGTGGCAAATGAAGATGATGATGATGAGGAGGATGTTGTTAATGATAATGAAAAGGATGATGATGGTATGCACACAACACAAGTCATCGTCACACTTTCATCTCTCCTGTCTCCTCTTGAACCCCTCCAGCCCTGGTGTGTGGTGAGAATAGCTATTACAACTCATGTGCTGAGGCCTGCCCCGAGGTTTGCTCCTCTCAGGATTTAACAGGGACATGTGGAAGCTGTGAGGAGAGATGTGAATGTGAACCTGGCCACAAACTCAGTGGGGGTAGATGTGTCCTCGCTGAAGACTGTGGCTGCTGGAAAAATGGACAACACTACAAGGTGAGCAGAGCAGATGGACAGGAACACATACTGCAAAGAATCCTTAATATTGACCCATGAAATGTTCATGTTCTCACTTGCTAAAAAGGAATTATAGTGTACAATTCAGTACACTTAAGGTCATTGCTGCTATTCATGCAAATATTTTTCTTTTACTGATCATTCATCTAGAGAGGAGCAATGTTTTTGGATGGAGACTGTGAGCAGCAGTGTCAATGCATGGGTAATAATAAGGTCGACTGTATCAGATGGAACTGTGCAGAAAAGGAGGTCTGTATGGTCAATGAAGAGGTCAAGGGTTGTTACCATTCCAAACCTGCCACCTGTAAAGTGTACGGCGACCCACACTATATCACTTTTGATGGGAAGGCATACGACTTCCAGGGAGGCTGTAACTACACGCTGGCTACCACTTGTGGAGATCATACCTCAGTCCAGTTCACTGTGACCGGAAAAAACCAAAACCACATCTTTCAGAACCTGACCCGATACAAGCTGGAGGCTGTGGGTTTTCAGGTTGAGGATGTACACCTCACTCTAAATCAGAAAGGAGATGTCTTTGTAAGTATGGGATTAAAACATCATCTAATTCTTCTTGTGTTACTCTGTGTAATTGATTGATCAACAATTAATTCAACCAATCTATCAGTCTGTCTGTCTGTCTGTCCATCTATCTGTCCATCTATTGACCTCTGGTCATTTTACTACTTTACCTATTCATTCTCTTTTTGTCTTTGGTGGATTACCGACTTGCTTTTTTGTTGACTAAATTTATTTTCTAAACTGGATAATTGGTCGTCAATTTACTTTTCACACACATACATGTGTGTACGTGTATGTGTGTGAAACGTATTCTAGCCAACCAAGAAAAATCTGAAATTAACAATAGAACTTTCAACTATATAAACTCCAGCAGTTTTCCTGTGTTCTCGGAATATACAGAGCCTATCTTGACAATGTGCAATAAACTCGGATACTTCCAAGGTCAATTTGTAAATCTTGTCTGACTGCCAACTGGACTCTGAGCTGGATTTTGAAAACTACATTATGTACTTGAACATGTTGCGTGCTAATGACCTCAGGATCACTCCACACATGTTCAGTAGCTCAGATATGGGATTGTGGGAGAGATGCTGTATAGTTAAGGTCATGCAAAGAAGTTAGTCGTTTGTCATCTGGAATTTGCTGGGACATGCAAGCTAAAATAGCTAACCCACTTGACTTTCCCCTACTGTCAAGCTCACTTCAGTGATCTGTATTTCTTGCTACTCAAATATACATATGTAGGTCAGCACAGAGAGTTATTAAAGCTGCCGCGTCTTTTTCCTGTGACTTTGTTTTGTGAGCATAGCAGAATGATTTGTCTTTCGGAGACTAGTTTACATATGTAAACTAGTCTGCAACACATCTGTAACAAAGTTTGAATAATCTGACTGAATTAATTGCTTGACTCCTATCTAGGTGCATAGCACCCTGGTCAGTCTTCCCTATTATACAAGTGGCACATATGGAACATTAAAGGTCTACAGGAAGCACCAATATGTCATCCTGGAGACAACTTTTGGCCTCAGGCTGATGATAGATGGGGGGAACAGGCTGTTCCTGCAGGTGGATGAGCGCCATAAGGGTGGGATGTGTGGCCTGTGTGGCACCTACTCGGATGATCAGGGTGATGATTTCACAAAGCCCGACGGTGAACTCACTGGCAGTGCATCCAAGTTCGCAAACAGCTGGAGGGTGATGGAGGACAGCACCTTGTGAGTCTTGTTTTATTACTGCGTATTTTATAAGTATGCCAGTAGCCTATTGAAGCTTATTGTTACAAAAGGCAACCAATTAAAATGTGCTTTATGCTGTGTTTGTGTAG
The DNA here is from genome assembly GCA_900302585.1 of Regalecus glesne. NCBI lineage: Eukaryota > Metazoa > Chordata > Actinopteri > Lampriformes > Regalecidae > Regalecus > Regalecus glesne. Next base: position 19,429 of record OMLC01103445.1, on the reverse strand, counting down.
GTAATAGAGATGGATGAGAACACACACACCTTTGATTTACAAATTTCCACTTTCTGTTCTCTCTACAAAAATATATCCCTCTTATTTCACTTTTGCATGTCCTCTAGGTGTAACCCCCATCCAGATGTCCCCAGGTCTTGTGACATCTATGAAGAAAATCTGGCCTACAATGAGTGTGGTGCAATTCTGGCAGATGCCTTCACTTCCTGCCATGAGCATGTCAACCCTGACAGCTACATTAACAGTTGCGTGTATGACTACTGTGCCACTGGTGGGTCTCAACCCACTTTCTGTGACTCCCTGGAATCCTATGCTGTGGCTTGCGAGGTGGCAGGGGTGAAGTTGTCTAATTGGAAGCATGGAACAGTCTGTGGTAGGTATTTACACAGGATTGGTCAAAGGATGTTAAAAAGTACAGTGGTGGCTGTACTGTGCATGGGGTTCCACATAAATACTAATACAAGCATGATTGACTGATAATGACCACTGAGTCCAGCAAGTTCACTTAATCTGAGCTTTTATTCAGTATTTATTTACTTATATTACTTCTCTCTTTTCTGCTTTATTTTACCATCTCCAATAACGGCTTTTCAATTGTGCGATCTTGCTTATCCTTTCCTCTTTTCTCTACTGCAATTGACCCTCTAACCACATCAGTTCCTCCAAAGACTTTAACCCTTCTGACACCTGATCAAATTTGTAAGAGATTTCAGAGTAACACATATGTAAGTATCTCAGTGATCAGTAATATTTATTTTTTTAATCCATTGAATCCAACACAAAACATTTGGTTTTTAGAGGAGGGGCACCTTTAAATTTATAGTCTGATAAAGTCATCGTAAAAACATTTGCAATCTCGAAAATTCTAGTTTGAATTAAATCTGTATAGCAATAAGAAAAGTCTTCAATTTTTTCTCTGTAAAGACACATCGCTTAACAAATGCACAAGAGGTGACTTCTCTTGAAAGTATCTAGCTAAAATCAACTAAATCAACTCTTCAACTGTCAACCTATGCCATTTGTGTCTATGTTTATCGATGTCATAATCTAATTTACACAGCTTTTGAAGGCAAATTGGCTGAAAGCATCATTTCTTCATGGGATTTTCTCCTTCATAGTTTGCCCCTTGAGCTGTGACTTTGATGACAATCTGTGCGGGTGGGAGCAACTCATTCAGGACAGTTTTAACTGGACGAGACATTCGGGTCCCACCTCTTCCAATCCAACAGGACCCGATCAGGATCACACTACAGGAGGTAATAGGTTTATCTGAGAAGTATCAAGCTTTTTCAAGTTACATGTAGTAATATCGGGAAACCCCTGCTATCAGAGAAAAACCTACTTAGAACTGTGTGCACACTTTAGCTACTTGAGTTTTATCATTTTTTGCTATGAAAGATAATTATATGGCTTCCTATCCTATCATTGCTTATCTAGCGGGCTTCTACATGTATACTGAGGGTAACAGTGTGACCTATGGAGACTCGGCTCGTATGCTAAGCCCAAAGTGCAATTACAGCGGATTTCTCTGCCTAAGCTTCTGGTATCACATGTATGGTTCAGCCTCAGCCATGGCCTACAACATCTACATGCTCCAAGAGAATCAATCCACCAAAATCTTCTCAAAAGTTAATAACCAGGGAAACCAATGGCACCTGGCTTTTGTTGATATTAAAGCCAGTAGTCCATTTCAAGTAAGTCTGACATCAATCTCTATAACTGTGTATGTAAACTAAAAGTAGATACTGTAGTGTTGTCCCTTTAAGTTGTATAGAAGAATGACACTATCCTCCCCTAAAGTGTCCAATGTTTCCATAATCTCATTGCAGATCATAGCAGAAGGAATTAGAGGCTCTAATTTACTGTCAGATGTGGCAATAGATGACATTTCCATCCATTTTGACAGCTGCGCAGGTAATTATTTTTATTCGCAGAAAGATCTGTTAAGTTGTAGTATATGTTTTTGCTTGATTTGGCTCTTGTTATCCATGACCTTACCCACCATATACCTGTATGAATTTGCCATTTCATTGAAGTCGATATCAGAAAACTAAATCAAACTTATTTACTCTAGCTAGTTTCCCCGGACTGGTAAGTGACCCTTCACTTCCTCCTACAACTGGAGAAGTCATCCCCTCACATCCAGGTGAGAAAATAGGATAGTTATTTCTCCATCATTTAATCTGTTGCTTAATAATCAAAAGCCTATGATTTGCAATGTGTCCTTGATCATGCTTATGTTTTACAAATGTTTCCTTCACAGTCTGCAACTTTGACTGCAGCTTTGACAGTAGCCTTTGTAGCTGGAGTCAGATGGAAACAGATGCTTTTGACTGGATATGGAGGAGTGGCTCAACCCCCACACTGATGACTGGGCCTACTGGAGACCATACAGGAGGAGGTGATACGCGTTGTACAACACTAAAAATGTGTAAAAAGTTGTATAACTGCAATTGTGATCAATTACATTCATGTTAAAATTCTGATATGGCATTAGATGGATATGAGATTCTATCTGACCCCAACAGTAGTACAGGAAGAGGAAATCTGACCATTAGTCTTGGTCTATTTCAACTTACTCCTCCAGATGGTCACTACCTTTACATTGAAGCCAGCAACGCAACACATGGAGACACGGCTCGGCTCCTCAGCTCAGAGTGTTCTGATTCTGGTCCTCAGTGTCTGCAGTTCTGGTACCACATGTATGGCTCAGCCCATACAATGGGCCTGCATGTCTACTTACTTCAGAACAGAATAGTGGATGCTGTTTGGAGGAAGAGGAACAATCAAGGAAATATGTGGCACCTGGCTCAGGTTGACCTAACCACCAGTGGACCTTTCCAGGTCAGACACTTTATAAAAAGCCTTACAGAAGATACTAATCATTTGATTCTTCAAGTTAAACTATTCATACCATCGTATTTCAACTAACGTAATTTTTTATCTCTTAACTCAGATAATATTTGAGGGTCGTAGAGGTTCTACCGAGCTATCAGATGTGGCCATAGATGATGTGAGGCTTTACCGTGGACTTTGCTCTGGTATGACTATGAAATTGGTCAATTGTAATTGGATATTTTAATACAGAAGGGCACATTGACTGCTATTTACAATTCTTGTCTCAGCAATAATAGATATGCACGTTTATAGTAGTATTTGGACATATGCAGAATAACAATGTTGTTCTCACAGATCTGAGTGATGCTGTGACACCCCATCCTCCTAACCCCGAGTCAAACATGGATAACATTTCTGCTGAGGCTTCTTTTACAACCTGGCTTCCTTTTGTCAATGCCACTGCTCCTCTTCTGGCAGAAGCACCAACAGACTCCATTGTTGAGGGCAAAATGGCTCCTGATACTCCCGATGACAGGACACTGTCCTTGAGTGGCCCAAACCCAGGTATAGTGACAATTCAGCTGAGGTGCTTCAGTTTATATCTGCAACACCTAAACCATGAAAATGATTAGAACGTACTGTGTCTTTAAGCACCCAGAAGTGGACTTTAATGTTATCAATAACAATATTTATGTTTCTTTCCAGTCTGTAAAATGAACTGTGATTTCGACCAAGATCTTTGTGAATGGAATCAACTGCTCACTGATGTTTTTGATTGGACAAGGAATAACGGCTCCACTCCCACTAAGTTGACAGGTCCTTCTTCGGACCATACAAATGGAAGTAAGTATTTAAACGTAGGCAAATAAGGGAAAATCAGAGTGTCTGATCTTGGAGAGTCTAGAACCTTTCCACCAATTCAAAATGGGCAGCATGTTGACTCAGTCATTAGTGCTAAGTCTCACAGCAAGAAGCTGTCCCTGACCAAAGCAATAGGGAAAAGAACTTGAGTCAGATACCGGATACGGCAGCTTTTTATTGCACCTATAAATATAAGATGGGTTAAATGCATAGAACAAATTTCATTGTATGTACATAAGTTAATATGATAAGTTAATATGCATCTTCTTCATATTATCCATCTTATATTCTGATTATCCAGATGGTCACTACCTTTACATCGAAGCAAACAGCGCAACCCATGGAGACACGGCTCGGCTCCTCAGCTCAGAGTGTTCTGATTCTGGTCCTCAGTGTCTGCAGTTCTGGTACCACATGTATGGCTCAGCCCATACAATGGGCCTGCATGTCTACTTACTTCAGAACAGAATAGCGGATGCTGTTTGGAGGAAGAGGAACAATCAAGGAAATATGTGGCACCTGGCTCAGGTTGACCTAAGCACCGCTGGACCTTTCCAGGTCAGACACCTGACAAATGATGATTAGAGGATTCTAATCATTTGATTTTCCAGACTCAAGTTTGACACTCTTGTATATCAACTAACACAAATCCTTTTGCTTTCTTCACTAAGATAATATTTGAGGGTCGTAGAGGTTCTACTGAGCTGTCAGATGTGGCCATAGATGATGTGAAGCTTTACAGTGGACTTTGCTCTGGTATGAATTGCACAAACCGATAGTTCTAATTGGTCAAAATGTTTCAGGTTATTTGATTGCCAGGCATCTTGCGACTCAGCTATTTGCATTTCCTCTCTCAGAAATAATGGATTTTTATGTTCATGAAAGTATTCAGAACATGCACAGTATAACAATATGGCTCTCACAGGTCTGAGTGGTGTTGTGACGCCCAGTCCTCCTGATCCGGTGTCAAACATGACGGCATCACACCTTCCTCCAGTGAGAACCACTTCTGCTCCACAACCACCTGTGGTTAATGTGACTGCCGAGGCCTCTTTTTCAACCCAGGTTCCTTTGGTTAGTGCTACTATGCCTCCTGTGGTGGAAACAACAACAGACGCCGTTGTTGAAGGTAACGTTGCTCCTTATCACTCTCCTTGATAGACCTAGACCTGGCCTATTGATAACTCAGATAAGTCAGCAAAAATAGTTCAGTTTATATCTGCAGCATTTAAACCCTCCTAATGAAAGTGATTACATCATAGAATGTTTTTAAATACCAAAATTCTTACTTTGATGGTTTGTTTTACTCCCACTGTTTCTCAGTGTAAAAATATCTTTGTTTCTTTCCAGTGTGCAAAATGAACTGTAATTTCGAACAAGATCTCTGTGAATGGAATCAACTTCTTACTGATGTCTTTGATTGGACAAGGAATAACGGCTCCACTCCCACCAAACTGACAGGGCCTTCCTCAGACCACACAAATGGAAGCAAGTATTCAATCAACAAATAAACCTGCTGATGTTTAATTTATGATGCTCATGAACTAACGTTGTAATGACGGAATCATAGTGCTTGACTTTTGATAATCTAGAAGTTATCCATCAATTCAAAATGGACTTTAGACCCTAAGATGAGTGGCATGCTGGCTCGATGGTTTCCACTGTCACCCCCCAGCAAGAAACTCCTGGGTTCAAATCCCAGGCCCTCTCTGTCTGACGTTGTGTGTCCTCTCCTTGCCTGTGTGGGTTTCCTCCAGATCCTCTGGTTTCCCCCACCATTAAAAAGACATGCATTTTAAGGTTAATAATCTTGCATTTGCCCCTGACCAAAAGAATAGGAAAATGAACTAGAGTTGCCCCCCAGATTCTGCAGCTCCTGTACAATAGGATGGGTTAAATGCAGAGAATAAATTTCCTTGTTTGTATGTACAATGCCAAATGAATGTGCTTCTTCAAATTAACTGTGATGCATTCTGATCACCAGATGGTCACTACCTTTACATCGAGGCAAACAGCGCAACCCATGGAGACACGGCTCGGCTCCTCAGCTCAGAGTGTTCTGATTCTGGTCCTCAGTGTCTGCAGTTCTGGTACCACATGTATGGCTCAGCTCATACAATGGGCCTGCATGTCTACTTACTTCAGAACAGAATAGCGGATGCTGTTTGGAGGAAGAGGAACAATCAAGGAAATATGTGGCACCTGGCTCAGGTTGACCTAAACACCACTGGACCTTTCCAGGTGACCTTTCCTTTCTTGACTCAAATGTAACACTTTGGGTAGCTTAAGCTGCCAGAATTTTAGGACTTGATAAAGAATAACTCTGGTTACTGTTTAAAGTTTTAGTACCATTCTTAGACTAACGCCACCCAGCTAACCCACCAACTGTTTTGTTTGTGGCGATCAAATTTTAGATTATCTTTGAAGGACGCAGAGGTTCAAATGATCAGTCTGATGTGGCCATAGATGATGTGTCTCTTCACCATGGATGCTGTGCAGGTAACTGTATAACCGTCTCTTCATTGCTTTAAAACTCACAAAATCCCAAACAATTGAGGTGACTGTAATATTTCCCTTTAGATCTGTTTAAGCCAACAATGTCTGCTCTATCCAATGGTCCACCTACAACTGAAAATCCAGTGCTTCCTCCAGGGAAGTTTTCTACCACTACACAAACTCCAGCAACACAACCATCACCTACAAGTGACTTTACAGCAGCGACAATCATAACAAGGATACCTGCAACTTACTATGACACAAAAACCCCTACAGTCCTACCAGTCACAACAAAAGCACAAACCACCGCTGGATCTCCAACCCCAGCCAGACCACAAACATCCAAAACCACCAGACTTGGGATCTTAACCTCAGTTCAACCACAACCACCAACAACAGAAAGACCTCCGTCTCAAACCACAGCTAGCTCTCAAAATACAGCAGCAGAAACCACTGGCTTACCAACCAACATGAGACCTGATCATCCAACCACTGTTAGACCGGTGCAACCGCAACCTTTAACAACTGTTAAACCACAATTTCCAGCTACAGCTAGACCACCCCTTGCAACTACAGAAAAGCCACAACCACCTACCACAACAACAGCTGAATTACTGCCTGAAGCCAATAGTGAACAACAAGCCACAGCTTATCCAACACCATCAGCCCCGCATGAAATCCCAACTACAGAAACACCTGAACCTCACACTGCAGCAACGCCGACCACAACCAAACATCGGTTTCCACACACAACCAGGCCACATCCACCAATCACTAGTAGACCTGAAAACTCAACCACAACTAGACCTCAACCCGCAGCTACAGAAACACAGAAACCACATGGAACATGCAAACCACAACCCCCACTACCAGACGTCCCCGGAATTTCAACCACAGAAGCATCTCGACCTACAACCCGTGCTACACCACTCCCACAAATGACTACTCAGCCGGAAAATTCAGCCACAATAACCTCACAACCCACAACTGCAGCTAGGCCACAACTGCCACCTACTACTCCACCACAACCAACAACTGTAGCTATTCACGATCCCCACGCTACAGCTAAACCACAACCAGCAACCAGTGTTATACCTGAACACTCAACAACAGCTACACCCCAACAACCCACCACCATAAGACCTCCATTGATAACGGCAACAAAGCCTGCGTCACTACCCACTGTCACACCTGAACCACCAACATCACTAGCAACCAGCACCTCACCAGAAAACTTGACTACATTAAAACCACAAACAACCGCTAGACCTGGGACCCAAACCACAGTTGCACCTAAGCCAACAAAAGAACAGCCCACTATTCCAACAACAGCAAGACCACAACCATCAGCAACGGGAAAACCTGGATTTCCAAGTACAGAAAGACCAGGACCACAACCTCCAACTACACGTATGTCCTGTTAGTTTTACATTGTTCTATCTCAAAAGATTAGATCTAGACTGGAAGCATTCTTAGGGTTATATCTGGTGCTGATATAATGGCTGCTGTTTGCCAATGTGAAAAGGGATCTCAGCTGAAGACTAGAATACTTTTAGACAACTTGCTCATACATCTACAGACTGTACTTTGACAGACTGTACAAACAATTAATGTTCAATCTGTAAGTCTTAAGTAGGTTTTAACTCTCTTTCTGTCGTTCTTTTTAGCAGTCTCCTGTCCAGAAAACAGTCATTACGCTACTTGCGTCCCTGCCTGCCAGCCAACTTGTGAACACCTTCATGGTCCCCCTGACTGCAAAGGAAATGAACCTTGCATGCAGGGATGCATTTGTAATGATGGATTTGTGCTCAAGATGAGGGTTTGTGTGCCTATACGGGAGTGTGGCTGTGAGGACCTGAATGGCAACAAACATTCCGTGAGTAACAGATTTTAAAAGAACAGCTAAACAGAGACAAATCAAAATAAACTTGCAAGCATGTTGGTTAAATGAATGTAGGTCTGATAATGCTATACACACCAGCAAATACTGTGCATGTACTTTTATAAAAGTAAAACGGTGATTAGCAGAAAGGTAATCACAGTAAAATAAACCTTATCTAAGGAACATAAAGGTCAGTCCAGCATGATGTCTCTCTTTTTCAGTTTAATGAAGTGTGGTACACAAGCCACTGCAGTCAGAAATGTGAATGTGAAAAAGACGATGGTACGGGGGAGATTGAGTGTGATGATGAAGATGAATGTGACGGAGATGCCATCTGCCTTCAAAATGAAATGGGCCATTATTACTGCAGGTCCACAGGTAAAGGCCAACCAATCATTGCAAAGAATTTGTGCAGCATGTAAGCTATGCAGTTCTACATTTCAACAGTTATTACTATATTTCAAATACTCTCACTCATGTCACTCCACAGATTTCAGTGAGTGCACCATCAGAGGAGAGCCCGAGTACAGGACCTTCGATAACATGAAGCATAAGTTTGAGGGTGAGCACTCGTACATACTGGTCCAGACCACCGGCCTGCCGAATACCCTTCCAGAGGTTTACATAGAAGGCATCAATGGATTCACCTCAGATGATCACCATGAGGATGACCATGATGAAAATGATAAAGAACATGACAGCCACAGAGACAGCCAAGAGAGTGATGAAGATGATGATGAAGACAGCGATGAACATGGAGACCACCACAGACTCCGGCAGCTCAAGATCAGAGTGTACAATCATACTGTGGAGTTCCAGAAGAACAGGAAACTGATCGTAGGTATACTCTCATCAGTACATCACATCTATGTCGGTCTGAATTGGAGCTCTCGGCATCCTCAATGTTTTGTTCACAGAATAATGTCATTGTGTTTCTGCCATACATTAAACATTTCCCATGGCACTGGGGAAAATAATTGGTTTTTCTTCATATTTTCCCTCCAAGGTCTCTAGATAGAGATGCAGGTAATACACAATGTGTTAGATTATGGTGTGTCATAGTTATTTCCCTGATGGCACATTGTGTGGGTCTATCACAACATAACAGTCATCAAAATGGTGACGGGGAAACTTGTTACTCATAAAAAAGCATAGCCTATCATCCATACATCTGATGTAGCTTCCTAAATTATCTTCTTCTTTAGCTAAATAAATATTTGCTCGGATATTTTTCAAGAAACATGTTCATTCCAAACTCGACTTCAGATAAGCAGTTGATGATGATGATGAATGAGCACCATAATAGTACTTTCTATGGTGGAAGTCGACTGGATATACACTCGGTGCCTATGGCCTTGCTCATAATATACTCATATGTTGAAGGGGAAGGTATACAAAATCTGTCAAGCTTCAGGAGGAAGTTTGCTCTTGTTTGGTAGGAAGATGTATACTGACACCTCCCCTCATTCTCCCTCCAGCTTGATGGCAGGAGAACGCATACCCCTGTCTCGCCATCTGGTGGTCTAAAGATACGAGAGAGACACTCTCGTATCTACCTGAAGACAGACTTTGGGCTCTCGGTGGAGTTTGATGGACGCAGCAGGGCAGGTGAATACCCTTCATCTCATGAGCACTCTACTCTGCTTAGAATAGATTCACCTTTCTTGAACTGAAGTGTTTTCTCGCCACTTAGGAGTAAGCTGTTCTCACCGAGAAACAAATGAACTGATAATATGATGGGTCTTTGTCCCTAGAGATCATTCTGCCGCACATTTACAAGAAGAAGGTGGGCGGCCTGTGTGGAAACTTTGATGGCAGGTCAAGGAACGATCTGATGAAACCTGACGGCAGTCAGGCCAGCAGTGTCGCTGAGTTTGGACAGAGCTGGAGAGCGACAGGGGACTCAGTGAATATCAACTGGAAGTAAGAATGAGAGGGAGGGGGGTTTAGCCACAACTGACCGTTTCACTGCAAACCCTTTATGGAACTTATTCACTGGTTGATGAAAGTAATCTGCTAACAGTAGTGACACTGACAATCTCTCATCATTTTGGATATAGTGGATGCATAAATTAAAGCTGGATAGCTCAGTGGGTAAGAACACTGAGTCTCCTGTTGGAGAGTCAGGGATTTAAGTCCCGGTTGAAACAAGTCTTCACTAAGAGTCTATGACATAAACCGCTAATGCTATACAAGCTAACTACCTCTCAGATGAACATTGCCTTGGATAGAAGTGTCTGCTCAATGAAATTGTTTAATGTAGGGCTTATTGTGTTTCTTTTTCCTCTTAGGCGACCTACTTTCTATCGAACCAACCCCTGAGTATGGGTCACCTGGGATTTTTAGGTCCATCAGTGATGAGGCAATATTCTACTGCTTTTAAACTGTGTGTGTGTGTTCAAGGAAGCCCCCCGCGGAGGGGAGAGCACTCAATGAATAATGGATAGGCTTTAGGATGATTCTGTGACTCAACTTTGAATGAGTGTGTGTGTGTGTGCGCGCGTGTGTGTGTGTGCGCGCGTGTGTGTGTGTGTGTGTGTGCGTGTGTGTATTTCCAGGCTTTATAGGGTCTCAAAACATTGATGCCTGGGGTGTCTTCAAAACTTCCACAGACCTTGATCAAAAGTTACTGTTGAGTTTTAGTTCATCCAGTTTCCCTCAAACCTACCTCTCTGTAAAGAGACCTTTGTTTTTTCATACCTTTGCCTAGTATTTATTCCCAAGTTATTTTTTGATGCTGTGCTCGTTTGACTCGGGAAACGTATATCCTATCAAAGACACTGACTCACAGTGGAGGACTGCCACAAGAAGCAGCGTGAATAAAGAATTAGGTACATCTCTATCATATCAGACATGGTTATCACTTCTTTTCCATGATTGATATGCTTGATGTGAAACGTAAGTAAGCACCAAATAAACAGTTATTTACAATACAGCAGTGGCTGCATTCTGTTTTTCAATGTCTGCCATTTAGATGAGGTGGGTGCGCCAAACAAACTTGGCTGTCGTCAAGGCCTTTGGAAAACTAGACAGGGGACTGCGGCTGAGTTGTCTCACCATGGGATGAGGCAGCGGAGGTGCCATGGAGCGCACCGGCAGCAATCTTCGCATATTTGTCATCTGTAACTGTGAACCATTATCCGGTGGTCTAAGGAGAATGGCTAGTCAGAGAACCTAATCCAACAACACTTATGTAATACAATATGATCTTCCTGTGATTGCAAGAATTTTTTTGCATTGCAGACGACAATTTCTGCTGGTGGGGGCATCAGGTGGGTGGTGGTGGCAAAGATAATCCATAGCTCCATCCATAAGTCAGAAAGGACCATGGTTGGGTTTGTCATACACAGCTTGCTCCTGATGTATTTGCTGCTTCACTGCAAAGGTGAGTGAATGATTGTTGGCTTCATAATTGAATAACTTAGAAGAGCATTTTGGCTGTGTCATGTGTTGGGAGAAATAGCTTGAGGGGCCTGCATAGCTCAGTGGGTACAGCGGTCGTCTGGCAATCAGAAGGTTACGGGTTCGATCACTGGTTTTGCAGGAAGCATTTTGAGGTGTCCTTGAGCAAGACACTGAACCCCTAACTGCTCCCTGAGCACCATATGGACGCAGGTCACTGCTCCTATACAATAGGATGCGTTAAAATTCAGAGACATTCATATTTTCCCTTGTGACACTGATAAGGGAATCTATTATTATCATTATTGTTATCAGTGGTTCGATCCCTGGTCCCTGCAGAAAGTATGTCAAAGTGTCTTTGAGCAAGACACTGAACCTCTTAACTGCTTCCGGGACACTGCGGCGGCACAACCCATCCTATACAAAAAGATGGGTTAAATACAGAGAACAAATTAATGTGTATGTACAGATAAATAAAGCAGAGAGATGCCTATATGCTGATGCACATATGTTACAGTTCAAGTCAGAATGATGCTGACAAAGTTGAGATAAGACCTCTATCCATCCATCGTCAACTGCTTATCTGAAGTTGGGTTGTGGAGGTAGCAGTTCCAACCCAAGACCCCAAACATCAACCAGTTTTGACTGGGGGATGTTGAGGTGTTTTCAGGTCAGTTTGGAGGTATAATCCCTCCCAACTGGTCCTTGATCAGCCCCGTAGCCTCCCCCCCAGCTGGATGGAGCTGGAACACCTCACTAGGGAGGTGAACGGGTGACATCCTTACTAGATCCCCAAACCACCTTACTGACTCTATTCGACATAAAGGAGCTCCAAAGTTCCTGAAGGATGACGGGAACCTCTCAAGCTATCCCTCAGGGAGACATCAGCCACTCTACTGATAAAACCTATTTCAGCCGGGATATGATCTGGAAACACGAATAATCATGGGAAATGAAAAGACAAGATAAGATGTTCCTTTATTAGGCCCACAGGGGGAAATTACGGTGTTACAGCAGCAAAGTTGAAAGCACAATCAGAGAGGCATCAAATCTAAGGCATGATATAGAACAGCAATTTAAACGAGGGGGAAATATGAACATTATATACACACTATGAACAGAAAAAAGAAAAGTATTTGAGCCTATATGCTGCAATTCAGTGTTCATTATTTCTCCAATCAACGTTTCAAATTTGCAGTGATGACTATAAACAGAGTCGAGAAGTTATTTAGTCAGAGGGTATTATTCGTCATTGATTATTATTACTTTTATAAAAGAAATCCCATCAGCTGTAGTGGTCCCACAGTAGAATTAAACAGCTGATGTGCTTGCATGATGTGGTATCCATGGTTACCTGAGTCAGTAACCTGGTGTATGGTTGAATAATAACAACAGTCTGCTAGCAGTGTGGTGCTGCCACAGCGTTTTACCCTAAAGACAGGCTTCTTCTTTGGTGTTGATTACAGTCGACTGAATGAGAACGTTTCCCTGCCAATATGTGTGTGTGTGTGTGGAAAAGCTCAACTAGTCTTGATCAGCTTGAAGAGACTTAATCAGGTAAGGAAGGGAACTTCATGTCAACCATTATATCTTATGGTGAATGTCTCAAGTTAGACCCTCATGGTAGTTTAAACCCTCATGAAGGTCTCTACGTGTTGTTTGCATGTAGCCATATGCACTCATATCTACTTCTCCCTCTCTTGTCTAATCCTGAAGCTCACACAGCAACTCCGCATACGGACTCCAGCTTGGCTGAGAATGCCGACCAGAGCTCCCTGTTGACTACAAGCCCATCCCTGTCTTTGATCCCATCCTTTACCACAACCACCTCTGTTCCACATATGTCCCCTGCCTCCACCTCAGCCATCGACAGGCAGCCAGTGACTCCACCTGTCACAGCCATTCCTACTCTGCCCCCACACCTTGGTGACATCCACTTCATCATCCTCATCCACAGGAACTACCTCGGTCCCTCAGGCTTCCAGTTCAGAAACACCCACCTCCAAATCACCTTTAAAGCCCCTGGATAATTACAGAGCCCCCCTCCTTTCAAATTCTTCCACCATTTCCAATTTATCCGGGTGATACCTGTCGACTCATCCCTGGACACTGACGCCTTGGCCAGACTGCCACAAAACAGGCCCCTCCGATCACAAAGTTGCTCACCACCATGTTGCTTGCTACTAGTACTACTCTGGGTGAGTCACTGGTTACCTGTTTGACCTCTGTTTTTATGCATGCTCAATAATCCAGGCATGGAAATCACCGACAGTTGTATCCGTTCATCTGGACATGATGTTTTTAAGAGAAATATTTCATCACTCATCTAAGTGACCTCTTCAGTCTAATCTGACTGCAGGTACCCCCCCTCCTTTTGAACAGAACTGTGGCATAATGACTAAAAACAATTATCTAGAATAACTGGACACACATTGGTATTGTAACTAGAGGATTGAGGGACGACTGCAGCATTGTAAGATGGCGACAGATGTATTCTCAGCCCCCCAGTAAAGGGATGACACAACAGTCATTGAGAATGATGGTTTGATCCCCAGCCCCTGCAGAAATCCTCTTGAGGTGTCCTGGAGAAAGACACCGTACCCCTAACTGCCCCCTTAGCACCACGCGGGGGCTGCACTCACTGCTCCTATACAATAGAATGGATGGGTTGAATACAGAGAAGAAATTCTACCAGCATTGGCCATGTGGCAAATAAAACTATTCTAGTCTACATAAAGATATGAGTATGATGATGATCATTATTATTGGTGCTCGTAGTTCATCACTGACACTTTGCAATCTTGTGTGCCCTCCAGAATGCTCCAAGCCTCCTCCTCTGTGCTGCACCGGTCACAACATCAGTCGCTTCAGAGACTCTTTTTTGTGATGAGAGCTGTCTAGAACTTGGAGTCTGACTACATATCTACCTAAAGGCAGAGTGAGTGATGGCAAAAGATGGAGAGTGATATGAAAATTCACCTCACTGCAAACAAAATCAGAGATAAGAGTGGCCTTGTGCAACTTCTAAAGTCTACATTTCTATATAGATTTTACTACAGCACAGACAACAGAGACCGCACAACATCGGATCCGCACAACTACCTTTTGACCAGCAGAGGTCAGCACAGTCTCAGACTCCACAAGCCGCACAGCTACAGGTGTGTCATCTTCCTTATAATTACATGTCTTTGTCTGTCTCTTTTTATGTGACTCCTTCCAAGATACTCATTGATCACCATTATTCAAATGCAATGAGCTTTGGCATGAAAGAACTGTTGTCCAAGTCCGGATCTAAGCCAAAATCCATCATCACATAGGGTCATTCAGTAGTACTGCATGTAACTGAGCAGTGCCTACAGGTCTAGTGCAAAGGCTTGACCCAACATCATGTATTTTGTAGTATTTAATTAGTCACTATTAAGGTGTTCCTCTGGCAACCCGGCCAATTAACTGGCTGAATCTGTCACTTAGGCCAACCTTATGATTGATAAACACTCAAGTCTTTTCCCAAGAAAGAGAACGGCGTGTGGAATGCAGATTATTAAAATTTCTCAACAGGAGAGAGACGCAGTGTATCCCATCCACTTGCATAGTAATTCAATTGCGATCAGAGCAAGTAAATTATCTCCGGCAAAAGACTTAAAATGTCTTAAAAATGACCAAAATGTCCTTCAGGAAGACCCGAGTCAGAAAATCGGACTTAGCAGTCGTGCAAAAATTATAATGCATTGCTTCCTTATCTTCATCACAACATGGACGCTTGGTTTATACTGCTGCGTCCTCACCAGCAGATGGAAGCATATTCACATCTTCTGAGAAAACACCTCTTCAGACATTGACAGGCGTCGATACAAGTAGAGATACGAAGCAATTGAAGATTTTTATTGTCATTGTACGAGCACAACTCAATTGCAGTTGTGTCAGCCTCAAATTGTGCACACGGAGAATAAAAAGACAGAGAAGAGATAAGAAATGTGAAACATCTGCCATCAAAAAGTACAAAGTCGAAACAATAAATTCAAAATATAAGCAATATAAATTAGTTATTGATAACCAATAATCAATTAGCCATGTCAATCGATAGGTTTTATCAGTCTGCTTGTGATTCATAGCCATGTAGAAATCCCAGCACTGGAAGGTGAAAGCATTGTTTATTGGCTTGGTTCTCAGGTATCCACACAGCAATCTTTCACGTTAAGTTTCATGTCATCTCTCAGGAAGAGGAAAACGAGACAGAGGCAAACTTGGCAAGTTTGTCTCGTGTAAGGACAGTCGGTCCGCATGATGCACATGCAGAGTGTGTGTTGAACACGCAGAGGGACGATAAACCGTTTCATAGCATAGTTTGTGTTACAGTGGCTCGTGCAGACATGATGATGCACTAGCAAATACACGTGTTTTTATGGGCCTACTCGAAGGATGTTTCTTCTCCGCTCGCACAGCTTGTATCCCGACGTGAAGCTCTCCTCCAGCAAGACCACTGTAGTTCCTGCACTATGAGGATCAGACGAATCGTAATATGAAATGCAAACCATGTGTGGGCCTGTGGATGAAACCGACATTTGTTTAAATGGATAATTGACCACAGAGAGAGAGAGCACCACGCTTGTCGTACGGATACTCTTTTTTCCTACCTAAAATAAACCAATGAAACGTTTGCATTTACCTTTGTAGCTCTTTTCATGGTGCGAGCATAACATTCGTTTAGTTAGCAGCTGTTTTTGGCTTATTGCAGGGTAAAATAAAATGAACAGCACGCAGCAAAATAGCATGTAGGTGTTGTTTTGCTGCCCTGCTTGCAGTGACCCCGGAGCCTTAAAAGAGGAGGATGAGACATAAAATCTAATTAGGAAAGAAGAGGAAACAGATTCAATTGCCCGGGGGACCGACGCAACCTCTTTTGGCGCGAGCAGGAGCGGATAGATCAAATTAGATGAGCACCGTCAGTCATGACCCACCTTTGACCCTGCTGATCTGCTCCAGTGCATGTGTGTGTTTTCATGCACTAAAAGAAAAGCATATCATGATTCCACGATCCGACTTCATATAAGCAGTTGCCGATGGATGGATGGGTTGATGAGGTGCTTGATTCACATCTACCTTAGGCCTGAAAGAGCTCCGTGCAGAAGCACTCGCAGTTCTGTTAAGATCACAGGTCAAGTCACCTCCTCCAGAAGGGAGCAGGTACCTGTCAGCCTGCTGCCCTGCACTCCCACTCTCCTTTCCTGTCCCTCGGCCAGGACAACATTAGCAACGTGCACGTGCAAATTGGAAGCGTGTGTTCTCTCCCCGAGCCCATCTCGACGGTCCTGCTGTGTGATCGAAGTTAATTCCGCAGACCGATATAGACATGCATTCACGTTTCACCAGGAGTTTGTAACCTCAGATCATGTGGGGTCACCGAGAGGCTGAATCTAACTACCCATGTAGCTGTGCAGCAGATCAGTTACTTTGTAATGGCAAAGGAATGTCGCCCGGTCTTCAGCTCCAACCAAATGACTATTGCTTCAAACTTTGGCTCTAATTATAACCAGTCAGACAGGGCTCTGTACGTTCACTGTGTATTTTCCAATCCCCTTTCTTGCTCTTGCATCATTTGTCTGTCTTGGGAGAGAGCTAAACAACGTTTGCCAGCGCCTTACAGGTTGAAGTCGATCCGATAAGAGTTTGGGTCTCCGATTTTAAAAAGCAGCATGTATGGAAACTTGAAGTTGTTGTTTTTTTATCAGCTTTTGGAAAGCATGCAAAAACATGCATGAATTTAAATAATGCAAAATAATATAACACAGATCCAGAGACACACACACACACACACACACACACACACACACACACACACACACACACACACACACACACACACACACACACACACACAACCATA
>OMLC01103442.1:23538-34796 GCA_900302585.1 Regalecus glesne | reverse complement strand
ATAGGCAGAGATTGATGGTGGATAAATGTGGCTTGTTGAGCAGCTGAGAGACTCCTGATCTCTTTTGCCTGCCTGTCAATGGTCAAACTAGACCCCACTTGCAACATGTGGCCTTTAGAAAAGAATTTGTGTCACTGTAACAAGGTAGTGATGCATAATGCTGGCAAGACATTGAGCCACTGGTTTGTCAGTGGGCCCACTAATTGAAAAGACCCTATAAACACTGAGTAGAATAGGCTATAAACCTCACTGGTGAATTATAGCCCTCCATTGCTCTCAGCATGCTAATCATTAGTCACGTTTCCACAGCAGCCAGCCAAGTGGCGCTTATCGTGGCTAGTTCCAATGCCAAATATTTGCTAAATAAGATTGAAAGCACTCTTTGTTCCTCAGAAAATATACTGCTGGGCAACTCACAAATCACCCAACCACAACAATCACTTTAATATTGTTTAGGGGGTTACTGAGTGTATAGGAGAAGAGTGAGCTTCAGCCCTAATGAGTAAACCCTGGTTTACACAGCAGGAGCTAAACAGTAATGAATATAAATCAAACAACTCATGGATAGTTTTATTTGTTCCAGTGGATGGAGCTAGGCACAGAACGAGTCCTAGTTTGGCCCTGTTGGGCTCAGAACCAGGTTCACAAGTCTGTTGCAGGGGTGGGCAGTTATCCTTATTGAATAAGGAGACAGGATGTTAGATACCAGTGTGCTAGACATACTGAAAGTCTCTCCGCAATAATATCTCTAAAAAAATAAAGCACTCAAAGTTTCCTTGTACTGTTGTCTTAAACGAGGTCCATTTATACATGTCACAATAAGTCCCCATGTTGTGGGGGTGGCTATGGGCCTAAATGGAGCATGGGGGATTAAGGTCAGATGCCCTGATACTCCAGGATAGGATCAAACCCATGATGCCTGGCATGGTGTTGCATGCTCCACCACAGAGCCTAATCTTCCTTTATAAATGAAGCATAGCACAACCTAATGTTGAACAACCTAGTGCAGCATCATTTGAAAGTAAACTTTTTTCTTTTTCACAGCTAATATTAGAGATATGAGATTTGCCTGAATATTTAGGGCTAAACGGGGAACATTATGAGTTTGAGACAAAACGGAACTAATTAGAAATCTCTTATCTACTCTGCTACAAGTCTCACGTACGTACAAAACATAGACTCTCCTCTCCTCAGCACAGAGGGAAAAGTCTGCTGACACTGCTGAACAGCAGAGATATTTTAGGGGAAAACATTCAACGTAGGAAACGGGAAGCAAAAAGATATTTTGACATAAATGGACCAACAGAGGTCTGGCAGAAAAGTTAAAAGTAGGCTGAACAAGGTATGTATGTATGTATGTAGTCTAAACCAGCAGCCCTGACCTCTATTATAAAGAAGTGTCTGGAAAAGGTGATAGTGTAGAAGCTGACAGCTACATTCCTATCAGTTTGGCTACGGAGATGGCCATGGCACTGATGTTACAATACTGACCACGATACACTTTATTTCAACACATCTTGAAAACCCCATGGATATATTCAGACTGCTGTTTGTAAACTTCAGCTCTGCTTTTAACATCCGGCAGCCACAAGTCCTACTCAGAAAGCTCAGATAGATATCTGTTGACCCATATGTCATCGGATGATATCACTCATCTGACCAAAAAGGACTGTCCTCTTCTGTCCTCTGCATCTTTCTCTGTCACATCAGCTACCTGCATCTCCTCCCTCACCACATCCATAAACCTCCCCTTTGGTCTTCCTCTTTTGCTCTTGCCAAGCAGCTCCATATTCAGCATTTCTCCTCTACACGTGTCCAAACCATCTTAATCTTGCCTTTCTTGGATTGTCTCCAGAGCTACCAACCTGAGCCGTCCTTCTAATATACTCGTTCCTAATCCTGTCCTTCATCACTTCCAATGCTAATCTCAGCCTCTTCAAGTCAGCCACCTCCAGCTCGGCCTCCTATCTTTTTGTCAATGTTGCAGTCTCAAAACCATACAGCTGATCTCAATATCATATTATAAACCTTCCCTCTCAGTTTTGCTGGTACCCTTCTGTCACAAACTACCCTGGGCCCTTTTCTCCACCCATTCCACCCTGGCTGCACCCGTTTCTTCACCTCTCTTCCACACTTCCCATCATTTTGAAGAGTTGACCCCAAATATTTAAACTCACCGACTTTCCTGACCTCTACTCATTGCATCCTCACCATTCCACTGTCTCCCCTCTCATTCATGCATATGTATTGAGTCTTGCTCCTGCTGACTTTCATTCCTCCTCTCTCCCGTGCATACCCCCACCTCACCCGACTGTGATAGACAATGCATTATGCTATGGAATTTCAGTTTGGCTACATGTCATGCATCTGTCCATCCATTGTCAACTGCTTATCCGAAATCGGGTCGCGGGGGAACTGGAGCCCATCTCCGTTCTCATTGGGCGAGAGACGGGGTACACCCTGTATAGGTCGCCAGTCTATCACAGGGCAGAGCAGTTAGGGGAACAGTGTCTTGCTCAAGGACACCTCGACACGCTTCTCGGCAGGACCGGGGATCGAACCTGCAACCTTCCGATCGCCAGGCGACTGCTCTACCAACTGAGCCATGCCGCCCCTGGCTACGTGTCAGTTAAGTTAAAATCGCAAATTAACAGATCACTCCATAGAGCAATGAAAGTGAAAATAGTGAGGAGTAACTCTCCCTCCAAATACCCTATGAAAAGAAAATGACCAAACATCCATCCATCCATCCATTGTCAACTGCTTATCCGAAATCGGGTCGCGGGGGAACTGGAGCCCATCTCCATTCTCATTGGGCGAGAGACGGGGTACACCCTGTATAGGTCGCCAGTCTATCACAGGGCAGAGCAGTTAGGGGAGCAGTGTCTTGCTCAAGGACACCTCGACACGCTTCTCGGCAGGACTGGGGATCGAACCTGCAACCTTCCGATCGCCAGGCGACCACTCTATCCACTGAGCCATGCCACCCCTCAAATGGCCAATTAGACTAGAAAAATTATCGCTGACCCCTCTCATGTCCTGTATTCAATATATGAATTATTCCCATCATGTAGACATTACCGGGTTCCAATAAAATAAAGGAAAATATACCAGCACAGGTACAAAAGTTAGAGGCGGCATAGCTCAGTGGGTAGAGTAGCACACTGGCAATCGGAATGTTACAGGATCGATTCCCGGTCCTGCATACAGCATGTCAAGGTGTCCTTGAGCAAGACACCGAAACCCTAACTGCTCCCTGAGCACCATATGTCGGCAGTTCAATGCTCCTACACAATAGGTTGGGTTAAAAATGCAGTGAAATCCAAATTCTCCTTTTGGGACTGATAAG
The DNA here is from genome assembly GCA_900302585.1 of Regalecus glesne. Classification (NCBI taxonomy): domain Eukaryota; kingdom Metazoa; phylum Chordata; class Actinopteri; order Lampriformes; family Regalecidae; genus Regalecus; species Regalecus glesne. The sequence goes on along the minus strand of OMLC01103442.1, from coordinate 31,447 downwards.
GGAATCATTTATTTATTTAAAAACTCTTTAATTCCTCTATTAGTTAATCTCCTAAACACATGACAGAATGAGGGTATGAAATGAGGGGCTGTGTTGCACTTACTGAATGCACTTCATGTGTATTTAACTATGTTGCTCCTCTTTATTGGCTGTCGATTTGTGTGGGGTTTTTTTTGGGGGGGGGCTTCTTTTTATGTGGGAGTGTTTTATATCCAAGACAAAGTTTCACCGGGAAAAATAAAGCAATTTTGAATCTTGTGTTTTCTCTTTTATCATAGTTTGGATTTAAAACGGCTCCTCGTAGCTCAGTGAATAGAGGATTGTGCCAAATGCTGTCAGACATTCATTCAAAACTATTCCAATGAGTATGAAATAGCAGAAAGAGTTCCAGAGATGAGAGTAAAATTCTACACCAGTCAATGGGCACAGCATGGTTCAACCATTGGTAAGATTGGTAGTTCCATTTTCCGTGTAGCTTAGTGGGTAGATGAAGTCACCATCACTGGCAGTTTATGGTTTTGTCAATGCTGGGGTTACTCAAGCTGAAAATGTGTATACTTATTGTAATTTTAGGTAATGTGGATAAGAGCATATACCACATGGCAGATACAAACAAAGGAAGCTTTTTAGCACATACTGAGCTAGAGCCCAAACCAGGAACAAATGAAAGATTGATGCTGTATCAGTGGGTCCAAACCCATCGTATCTCACCACCAATAGCATCCAGCATTCAGAGCCAATTCATTGCCTGACAAACAGGACTCATTATGAGCTCAGCAGCCATGGGAGCTCATTAAAAAGCTCAGATCAATGCTGCTGCAGCCCCGATACACTCCAGTGAATGCAGGCAGACTGCGTGCCTCAAAGGGACTCTCAAATCATAGGATGTATATGCATCACTCAACTACAGTTCCCATGTATTGAGGTTTTGGATGGCTTCAAAATCAGGGACTGCAGTCTCACAAGTTCAAATCCATGACTGGATAAAAAAAAATCTAGATGGGCAGAGGTGAGCTGTAGATCCCTCCTCTCTTTCAGACAAACAGCATCTAGCTACATTCAGCAAGACATTTCAGTTACTCCCGTGTAGCTCAGCAGCCAGCACTAAGTGTACCGGCCAGCATCTAGTGGCCAGGAAAAGATGCTGGCTATACTCATCAGCTCCCAATGGCCAACAGTGTACAGGACTGTGGTTGTGTTGGACAGCTCCATGTTGCTAATATCTAGAGCAGTCTGTATAGTGTGAAGGTAATGGGCAGTGAACAATTGAGTCACTTCTACCCTGAATGAACGAGTTAAAACGTATTTAAAATAGGTAGGTCTGCTTTTACATCTCACAATGAAGCACCACGTTGGGGGGGTGGGGGGTGGACATGGACATAGATAGAGTATGGGAGATTAAGGCAAGATGAACTTCCTGATGCCCCATTCTTTAGAAGCATAATCAGGATGGAATGGATCAATGTACGTATAAATGAAGACATCTGGCAAAAGAGAAAGAAGGAAAAAGAAAGAACAAAGGGCAGCACAGTGGTTAGCACTGTTCTGACTCACAGCAAGAAGGTCCTGGGATTCAAATCTCATCCTTTCTGTATGGACTTTGTATGTTCTCCCTGTGGCGGCATGGGTATCTTCTGGTTACTCTGGTTTGTTCCCACTATTGAAAAGACATGCATGTTAGGGTTAACACTCCTGGCTGCGTCCCTTATTAAGGCAATAGGAAAAAGAATTGGAGTTGGACCTCTGGTGCTGCAGCTACTCACTGTTCCTATACAATAGGATGGGTTAAATGCAGAGAGCAAATTATTTTGTGTATATTATGTGCAATGACCAAAACATGGGGCTTCTTCTATTAGAAGTAAACGAATCTCCTTCATGTTTGTGACAGTTTTGAAAGTAAATGTGCTGATCTAATCACTATTGGCCACTTCAGGTAGGTTGAAGTTTCTTGAGTCAAAACAGAGATTGGATGTGTACTATTTTGAATGCCTTCATTTCAACACAAGTACAGAAAGATCATGCAACTCCCTGAGAACCATGAAATTAAGGGCTCTAAAAATGCATTCATAAAGGAGATGAATCAATATTGTGATGTTCAACGTAATAAGTGTCCCCTTGTGCTGAAGGGAAAGCCTTGAATGAGCTGAATGCTGCTCTCAGGATTTGATTTTTGATTTTTGAATCATTGGTTTCAATGATTCTGGGGTAATGAGGCATTATAAAACTAAGAACCATATAACCTATGCTCAAATGCAGAGAGAGAAATACAATAATGTCGGCGTCATGGAACTGTCACATGTGGGTTTTGACATTCTAAGGAGTATTCATTGCAAAGACAACTGCATATACTTAAATCTGAAATAATCGGCTCTCAAGACCAACATGTAGGAAATACTGATTGAAATGAAGGAAACACTTAAGACCGTATTAGTTAGATATGATGGATATTTGCTCCTGTACGTCAATTAAAATGCATAGGACAATTTCCTTAGGTGTTTACTTGACTTTATTTTCTTCGCTAAAGGCACACCAAAGCAGAGACATTTATCCAATGGAAAACGGATTTATATTTATGAACCTGTGTGTGGTTATCATCAACCCGCAGGGATTACGAGGCAAGCCGTCCTCAGCTCCGACAGAGGAGTCAGTCAAGCCCACATTGTCGTCTCCATAGCTTGGGCGTCAACGTTGACGTCATGAAGCAAACACGATCCATCCTCCTCTCCCAGAGAACGAACACAAACATTGTATTGACGAGGCAAAACAACCAACTATTTCCCATTAAGCTTTACTGAGCCAACGGCTCTAGTACAAATCGATTCAACTGGATGAGACTGAAAATGTCACCTGTTTGAGTGAAGCAACGTTTCTGGAAAAATAATATTCTGATCCAGTTGAACCAATTCACTCTTTTTGTGATTCTCTTACCTGGATTATTGAGCATCATCAAGACGCTATGGTCCAGTGTAACTTCCTGTTAACAGGATATCTAACAGTGCCCACTAGTGGTAAAGGTATGAACAATCACAACTCAATACATCTTCCCTTTTTAGATGTTAAGCTTAAATCAGCTTTTTTCAGCTTTTTTTTGGACACAGCTGTTAGAAATTTCAAACATACAACCTGTGTTCACTGTATACAACTTAACACCCAAAGGTCCCCACAGCTCGTCTCATCTTGCCTGGATAATGTCCTCCTGTGCCAATGGACTAGAAGCTTGGTCATTCTGTTGTACAGTTCCATCAGTCTCACAACTGGATGGATTAAAACACACTTTTTCCTCTGGTGTGTGGCTAATGGGAGTCTAGTCCTAAGCTTTCGGTTCATGAAGCATTTCCGCTGGAGAAAGTCCATTCTCCAGGGGTTATGCTTGGTAGTTCAGGATAGCTAGGTGGGGATCTTCTGGATTTTCTCTAGCTTTCTTCAAGGTACATTTCACGTTTTTACTCCCTTCTCTGCTAGCCCATTCGACCGCAGGTAGAGAGGGCTGGAGGTTACATGATCGAAGCCATACTTTTCCACTAAGTCCTTAAAGTATTGCTTTCATGAACCCAATGATGTGTGGTTATAGTTTTTGTATATGCAACAACCTTTTCAGCAATTGTATTGCTCAACCATGCGAGTTCTGGGTAGTTATTGTGATAGTCCATGACTAACAGGTAATCCTTGCCTTTGAGTTGAAAGGCATCCGGATGGTCCACTCCCTGCAGATGGTTCACTCCCTGCAGTTGATCCACTCCCTGCAGATGATCCACTCTCTGCAGATGATCCACTCCCTGCAGATGATCCACTCCCTGCAGATGATCCACTCCCTGCAGATGATCCACTCCCTGCAGATGATCCACTCCCTGCAGATGATCCACTCCCTGCAGATGATCCACTCCCTGCAGATGATCCACTCCCTGCAGATGATCCACTCCCTGCAGATGGTTCACTCCCTGCAGATGATCCACTCCCTGCAGATGGTCCACTCCCTGCAGATGATCCACTTCCTGATTCCAATCCATCCATTCTGCGTGGTTCACATGTAGGCCTAAGTCAGCCTCGCCAACTGACTTAGATGTTCCCAGCTGACCTGGATAAGTGTCTCCTTGTGATATCCTACCACTTACCAAATGCCCCCCCTCCCAGATCACAAACCAAAAGAAAGCATGTGAACAAAGCCATCCTAACAGATACTCCTGAGAAACAGAAAATAGAGAAGGGTTATGAAGAGAGTCAAAAGAAACTGCCAGGGAAAAAGCAAAATAGTAAAGAAAAGGGAAACCTGAAAAAGAAAAAATCCCTAAAGGAAAATCATAGATAGCAGCTCTGATGCGAGTGATGTCCCTGTACCACTTGATGATGAGAGCTCTGAGGATTAGAGCTGGGATCCTGAAAACATAGATCTGAATGTGGGTGACTTTTTGCTAGTTAACTTTACAACCGAACACAGGAGTTTCTGTGACATTGGGATGGTTGAGAAAGTTGAGGGTGATGAAATACTTACGCAATTCCTTAAAATAATCCAGGGAAAAAGAAACAGTGGGAGAGACCCACGTTGGCTATAAAAGAAAAGGATGTGGCACATGTTCCTAAAAGGGATGTCAACATGAAGCTTCCTCAACCCAAAAGGCCTAGAGGAGCCACGTGAAGAGAACAACTCTTCACCTTTCCCTTTCACCTTCAGAGCTGGAATGTAGAATAGGCCTTGTTATAGATGCTCTAATCCTGGGGGATAGCCTATGTCCTGAGTCCCAGGCTGTTCTAGCTGGTTTTGATGGTCCTATGTTCTAAACCCAAGACTGTGTACTAGCTGGTTCTTATTGTTCTTTGCTCTGACCCCCAGACACTAGCTGGATCTAAAGCTCTTGTGTTCTGACCCCCACGCTGTGAATGTTAATCAAAAACATTTAGAATTACATTATATTGTATTTGATTTACTTTTCAGTACTTTGGGTAACCTTCAAAATGTTAAAAAAATGTACCTAATTGACCAATCCCCATGATTCTGATACTAGTCTGACATTAGAGTTGGAATGTGTGGTTGTCAATGTAGCTGTCAGGATTCTAATTAATACAACATGTCTTAGTATGGTGATTTGAAGGAGATCAGCTATCTCCCGAATGTTTCATGTCACCCCCCTTGATTTCTCTTATCTAAGTCTACTCCTGAAAGGGTTAAAGTGAGACACACGACCACTCTTTTAAAAACAATCATATTTTCATTGCCATTTGTCCTAAATACATTCTGATAATTTCCGGAGCTAGGAAACATCCGGAATTAAAAGGAAACGTGTAAATTTTAATGATATATCATTTTATCACGACTAGAGAGGAGCGAATGTTAAAAAAAGAGGCTCACATTAACTGTTATGTTCACATAAATACTGGTTATGGGAACAATTGTAGATAAAGTTTATGACAGTACTTTTATGTTATGGGCATGATACCTTGAGGTAGTACTGAGCAGTGCATTGATATATCTGAACGAGATCAGTAGTCCTTCGGCAGATTAAACAAATGTAATGTTCCATGTCTGTAACAAAATCCAGGAAAGACTATGGTCAACTTTACTCCGATGGTAATTGATGTATGTTTTGAAAGTGCATTACACAACATTAACCTGCTCTCCCCTATATCATGTAGCTAACCTTAGCTAAGCTAATTGGTGGTTCCATCCATCCATCCATCCATCCATCCTCAACCGCTTATCCGAAATCGGGTCACGGGGGAACCGGAGCCTATCTCCGTTCTCATTGGGCGAGAGGCGGAGTACACTCTGTAGAGGTCGCTAGTCTATCACAGGGTAGAGCAGTTAGGGGAACAGTGTCTTGCTCAAGGACACCTCGACACGCTTCTCTGCAGGACCGGGGATCGAACCCGCAACCAGGCGACCGCTCTACCCACTGAGCCATGCCGCCCCTCACTGAGCCATGCTGCCCCTAATTGGTGGTTGACTCTTCTTAAATCAAATGATGTCCATGCTCTTTTTCTCCGTATCCAGGTGACAATTACGAAATGTTAAACTTGGTCTGCAATTTATCTAGCTGGCTGAACAGTCCAACTTCTCTCTCTCCTGTCCTGCCTGTTAGACAGTGCACTGAGTGACAGGTATCCAAGACTCCGCACCCCAATGACCTCAATAGCTACAGACAGGTGGCACCAACAACACACCTGATGAAGACCCTGGAGCGGCTCGTCCTTGGTCATCTCTGCCCCCTGGTGAGCCCATTGATGGACCTACTCTAGTTTGCCTATCAACTTGGCATGATGCTGTCATCTTCCTCCAACAAAGAGTTCTTTCACACCTGGAGAAGCCGGGAGGCACTATGACTGGAGTACACAGGGATGGACAACCTCACAACATGGATTTTGGACTACCTCACCAACCGTCCACAATACGTAAATGAGGACATATATGTATTGTCTGCTTATCAGACCTGGTTGTTTGTAGTGTGGGGGCCCCACAGGGAACAGTCCTGACTCCGTTCCTCTTCACCCTCTACACTGCAGACTTTTCCCATAACTCACCCACCTGCCACCTACAGAAGTTCTTGGATGACTCTGCTATCGTCGGCCTCATCACAGATGGGGATGACAGGGAGTGGAATGAAGAATGATTCCCTCATCAGTCCCGCAAGGGGAAGTTTGGATTTCTCTTTATTTTTGACCCAACCTATTGTATAGGAGCAGTGAGGCGCCAACGTATGGCGTTCGGGGTTAAGTGTTCTGCTCAAAGACACCTCGACATGCTATATGCAGGACGGGGGGTCGATCTTGCAACCTTTCGATCACCAGACGACCGCTCTACCCACTGAGCTATGCCGCCCCATATGCCGCCGCCGTACAGAGAGCTAATACAAGACGTTGTGGACTGGTACCAGCAGAACCACCTCCAGATCAATGAGGGTAAATCCAAAGAAATGGTGGTGGATTTTCACAGGATGCATACACTCCCCTCTGACACCAGTGAACATCTAGCTGATTGACATTGACATGGTGACATCTTACAAGTACCTGGGTGTTCACCTCAACAATAAACTGGACTGGACTGATCACTCAACAGTATTATATATGAAGGGCCAGAGCAGACTGTGGTCGCACCAGCCATCTTCTATGGAGTGGTCTGCTGGGGCAGCAGCATCTCAGCTGTAGATTAGAAGAAATTTGATAAACTGGTCAAGAGAGCTAGCTCTGTCCTGAGATGCCCCCTTAACACTGTGGAGGTAGTGGGACAAGGGAGGACGATGGTTAAGCTGTCATCCATGATGGACAATGGTTCTCACCCCATTTCAGGACTCCCTTGTTGCACTAGATAGCTCCTTCAGTGACAGGTGTTTGAAGGAGTGTTTCCACCGGTCTTTCCTTCCCACAGCTATCAGATTCCAAAATCAGCACCACTCCCTCAATAGACCAAATTCACATGAACAATTGTATTACATGTCATTGAGTTAACTTCTGAGTCTATTTTTTTTCTATTCCCACTATATATACTATCAATATTTTCTCCTTGTTTAATTTGCTGTTCTATATTAAGCCTCAGATTTTATGCCTCCCTGATTGTGGTTTCCACTTTGCTGCTGTAACACCGTAATTTCTCCCTGTGGGACCAATAAAGGAATATATTATCTTATCTTATCTTATCTCATCTCATCTCATCTTATCTTATCTTATCTTATCTTATCTTATCTTATCTTATCTTATCTTATCTTATCTTATCTTATCTTATCTTATCTTATCTTATCTTATCTTATCTTATCTTATCTTATCTTATGTCCTGTGAATGATATGAATGATGGATAGATGGATGGATGGATGGCTGGCTAGATAGATGGATGGATGGTAAATGATGTGAGCTTGAGTGATTTTGACATAACACCCACTGGAAGGAATATTTAGGGCTTGTTCTTATGTAGAGTGAGTTTTA
>OMLC01103442.1:2480-21978 GCA_900302585.1 Regalecus glesne | reverse complement strand
CCCAGGCCTCTTCCATTATTTCAATCCCTGCCTCCCTTTCCATTATCTCATCTTATTTTATATTATTTTATCTTATCTTATCTTACCTTACCTTACCTTACCTTACCTTACCTTACCTTACCTTACCTTACCTTAACTTACCTTACCTTACCTTACCTTACCTTACCTTACCTTACCTTACCTTACCTTACCTTACCTTACCTTATCTTATCTTATCTTATCTAATCTTCTCTTCTCTTATGCTCTCCCGTCTTATCTTATCACAAGTCCACTACTCTAAACACATTATATGTAAATTACGGCTGGATTTTAAAGCTCCACATCTGGTTGAGAGAAGACTGTAGGACTCTGAGCTATTCTTTTGTAGAGAATATCTTAGTATCTGTGATAATGGCTTAACTATTTAGACAAAATATATTGCATTTAACACACTCTATTATCATAAGACCTGGCGAGCCCAAGTCAATATTATCACAATTGTATTTTCTGCCTCACCATCATTTTCTTCATAGATAATAACTGAACTCCGCTGCATATACAGAAGTGGTGACAACCTGATATTCATTCAGATGTAGGCATTCATTATTCACAATTGTAAAATATACTTAAACGATGTTTCATTGATTTTAATAAATCATATTTTTGTGGTATGCAAGTGTTCCATCAACCACTGAAATTATTTTGATTTATAGATTGCCATCACATCAGTCAAAGAGCACACTCATTGTGGAGATCACATCTTTGATCTAGTCCTTGCCACGGGTGCTATGTTCTCCAAGGGCTTTTAGAACTATTGATTTCCACACAAACAGTCACAGTACTGTTGTTTTAAAGCCCTGTTATAACATCTCTATCCTTACGGTTTGTGTGCTACCTTACTCTCCACTGCTCGTGGACTTTTTGATGCTGTCAATGATGCATCTTGCTTCATATCTACACAGCTATTTCACAGGCGGTCATAAGTTGACTTGAGGCCAGCACACACTGGCAACAAAACAGAATGGTGAATCAAATGACTTGAGTCAAGTATTCTCTCTCTAGCACACACTGGTTGCCCCAGCTGGCGCCTGTCAAACATGAAAGCTGTTAGCAATGCTCTGCAAAACCAGGTAACACCTTTTTCTAATGGAAAATGTGAGTGCCTATGAGTATTGACACCTGGAAATTGAAGTGTCATGAGAATTTGCAGCTCATCAGATAGGTGTGTGTCCACTTAAGGCTAGGATGTCACGTGTGGGGGTTTCATTTCAATGAACAGGAGCCCTCCCTCCACCTGACGCATCAATTGATGCGAGTGTGTGCTTACATCCTGGCCTTAATAATCGTACTACTGATTGCAAGATCATCTTTGTGTCTTGTTTGATTCAAAGTCAGGAAAGTAAGACCTTGTGCCACACAGGGCCGCCAGTGATGTAGGGCAGCGGTCCCCAACCTTTTTTTGCACCACGGACCAGTTTCTTCTAAGACAATATTTTCACGGTCCAGCCTTCATTTGCTCCGCCCTTCATTTGGTCCACCTCTCATTTGCTCTGCCCTTCATTTGTTCTGCCGTCCTGGCGACGGGCCATGGTGGCTGTATTTGAATAATAAATCATTTGCAGTGGTCTTATGTCAATTGCAAACATCAACAGACAATAAACAACCTTTTATTCATATATTAATAATCTGTAAACGAAAGTATTTATTTTAGAATGAAAATCCTTTCGATTAAGAAATAATTATAAAAAACTTGATTCAAGTGGCTACGCTGATGAGGTTTATTTTTAAACATAGCGACTTACCATCAGTGCATTCATCATTGGAGAAATACTGATCATTTCTATATAAGAAAGTGAACAAGCCAATCAAATAATAATAATGGGAATTAGTGGGAGCCCTGAGCTTGTTTCTCTGCAATGAGCCGGTCCCATCTAGGGGTAATGGGAGACAATGACACCTGAAGTGTGTTCCGTGCGTCCAGTTTACACTATCACAAAAAGAGGTGAATCTCTTCAACTGGAACCACTCACCAGGTGACTCCTTCAGTCAGACTGAAGAAGTCACCTGGTGAGTGATGAAACGTATCTCAATAAACGTCTGATCCAGTTGAACAGATTCACCTCTTTTTGTGATTTCCCTTCACAAAGATAGGAGGTTGGAAATTGAAGCAGGGCTTTCAATACTTTTTGGGTGATCTCAGGATATCCTGCCTTGATTTTAATCCAGGCACAGTTGGCACAGTTGTTGCCTGAAACATATTTTTAAGGCCACCGTCATTTGCAATGTCCAGTAGTTGATCTTCTAGCACGGACAGGCTCGATTCACCAGGCTCGTTCACAAATGGGTCACGGATCCTTCTTCCGCAGTCCGTGGGTCTTTTGTGGTCGGGAAGTCACGCTCAAACTCTTTTAAAATCAAAGACGGGTGATCGTGCACCAGCTGGGAGAATGATGGATCAGGCTCAGTCTTTTCCAAAATCCCGGACAATATTTGAAACGTGTAAAATATCCCTTGGTTCACTCGCTGTCCCCACAATTCCAGTTTGCCTTTGAATGCAGCTACTTTATCTGCCAACTTGAAGACAGTTGTCAATTTCCCCTGAAGTAACAGATTAAGTTCATCGACCAGGTTGAATATGTCGCACAAATAAACGAGTTTTGTGACCAATTCCTTGTCACTGAAATGTGCTGCCAGTGGCTACTTTTTTTCTGGAAAAAAAAACTCTGCAGTTGCTCTCGTAATTCAAAAACCCATGCCGACGATCTGCGTTTATATTGCCATCTTACTTCAGTGTGTAAGAGACGGCGTTTGTTGTGGTGTATTGCACAGACGTAGTTAATTGTTTAAGCAGACAAGTGGAAGGACACGAAGACGAATATGCAAGATAACACTAAACTTGGCTTATTGATAACCATAGCCACTGTACACCATTGTGCTTCACCTAACACGGTAGGTGCAGGAGAGGGCGTGCGCCTAGTGGCACAGTACGTTTTGTACCCCAGGGAACAGCCAATAATAAATCATTGTCCACCAGTACCAAAATAAAAGTATCACCAATAAAATAATATTCCTGTGTGTTGGAACGCCACAGTTCCTCCCCTGTAAATCATAACCTCATCTTCTTTTGTTTATCAATACCTTTTTTCTTTTATATCCTTGACAAGGTACATTCGTTCTTGAGCTCATAACATACATGAAATCATATAGTACATACTCAGTACATCATTTTGTATTTCTTTCAACCCAACAGTTCAGTCTGTCAGGAGGACGCCTGTTTCTCACAGGACGTGTATGGCGCTCCACCACTGGCGCTGGTGAAGGTACTGTGGGGTGCGCTTCCTCAGCCACTGGCATAGGCTGTTCCATGTCAGTCTCTGCATCGGACTGCTCAAAGTCCAAAACTGCACAAGGATCCTCTTGTGTCAACTGAGCAGGGTTTGCCTTAGGGCTCAACATTTGGTTTACATGTCTTTTCACACATTTTCCATTTACTTCAACATTGTAAGTCACAGGACCCAGCACTTCACGTATGACGCCATTCAACCATTTATCCCCTCCCCTGTATTTCTTTACCAAGACCTGCTGACCAACAGTAAAAAAAACTAACAAGAGGAAGGCTTGGTTCTGTCTCAGTTTGCATTCTTTGGGAAAACTCAGGTTTAATGAGAGATAACCTGGTTCGCACCTGTCTCCTTAGAAACAGCTCAGATGGCGTCTTGCCTGTGGTTGTGTGGGGTGTGTTTCTGTAACCAAACACAAAATTGGCTACACAATGCTCCAGTGTCACACCACCAATTGCTCTGTTCTTTGCAAGTGATTTCTTAAGATTCTGCACCAGTTCACGGAAGTAGGAGATTATAGCTGGGAACCCCAACCTTTCATTTCCATTGCCACATCAACCAGATGGATATATTATCCCTGCATCTGAATCTCGGTCTACAGCATGGTGTCCTCCCAGTTTAACGTGCCTGAAACACTTCTTTAGGGAGGCAACCAGCTGCCATTCTTACTAGATGCCTGAACCAACTCAATTGGCTCCACTTCGCACTCTTCACTCAAAATTATTTTTTTTCAGTAAACAATATATCAATACAATATATATTATTATATATTATAATGTTGTTTTGTTATATTATTATTATTGGGCGGCATGGCTCAGTGGGTAGAGCGGTCGCCTGGCAATCGGAAAGTTGAGGGTTCGATCCCCGGTCCTGCTGAGAACCGTGTCGAGGTGTCCTTGAGCAAGACACTGTTCCCCTAACCACTCTGCCCTGTGATAGACTGTCGACCTATACAGGGTGTACCCCGCCTCTCGCCCAATGAGAACGGAGATAGGCTCCAGGGCCCAGGCCCCCCGCGACCCGTTTTCGGATAAGCGGTTGACAATGGATGGATGGATTATTAATATTATTATATAAGTATCAATATACAATAGATTATTATCCATTCATCCATCCATCGTCAGCCACTTCGTCGTGGAGAATATAACATTATATTCTATATTAATATAATATATGGCTCCTCATGTATTTTTTCAACCGTCTAGCCATTTTGTTGAGTAGTTTATGGATCTACCAAATCATATCACATATTTCCATTTACTATCTCCCAGATTCTATTTGAATGCATCATTAGAAATAAAAGTTAACCACGTCTCTGCTTTCATTGGCCCCGGTGTTGTCTACATCTGACTAGAGCAACAGCGGCGATCCGGTAAAAAAAATGGCCATTCCTTGTTTATGCGTACACCAGTGTGACGTCATGCGTGATCCTCGACTTTGTTGATGAAGTCTTGTCGCTTATCTCACGCTAGGTAACCTCCTCAAACATGATTTGATTCCACAGTAAGTAAGAATTTGTGGGGTCGTGTAATTTCAATAAGTCAACGTTCTCACAAGAAATGCGCTGATTTTTAGATAGCTTTTGGAAAATGTGACTGTAAAGTCAAGAACGGCAGTTGCAAACCGACGAAGGTCGCTTTTCGGCTAATACTGTAGCAGCTAATTAAGTCGTACCTAGCTTGCTAACCCCTTAGTCAAGAACTGTAACATATTCTAACTACGAGACAAGACTGCAAAGTAAATAGACCAAACATGTCCAAACCAATTATTGTTCAGGCAATCACTATTTACGTGCTGAACCGTTTGTTGCTGCAGTTTAAATAAACTTCATGTGGCCAGTTTATGGCTGACATAATCAATTGAGGAAACAATATCTCAGCGTGTGTATTGTTGCTCGTCTTTTTCAGGCACTGGGGACAGAAATGGCGGTATGTTCACTGACCATCTTAGACGGTATGGGAGATGGGGTGACAGCTGCAGGTGGTGTGTTGCTTTTGGTGTTGGCCTTGGTCTTGGCTTGGCTCTCAACACATGTGGCAGATCGGGGAGACCATATATTAGGTACCATCCTCACTGTTGGGGCACATGCCTCCCTCATTGGGCTGGGAGGCCATGATAGCTATAGTGGAGCCCCTGCCAGCACAAACACACCTGAACAGCAGACTCCTCCTCCCTCTCAGGAGAACAAGCCAGAAGAGGAGCTAGAATCTGAGCTAGGAGTGGGTTCAGGAGAGGGGGCTGAATGTGTTAGAACAGAACAACTTTTGAACATACAGAGCGAGCAATCACATAGTGGTAGATACAATCCAAGTGATGATGATGATGGCAATGATGAAGAGGGCAGTCGTGAGGAGTTTAATGAAGTTAGAATGGTGCCAAAGCTTTATCCTGTGTTTTCCAACAAATCTACCACTACCATTTCTATCCGTTTGAAATTTCTGAATGACACAGAAAAGGTGGCTATCCTGAAGCCACATGATACAGTTGGTCTTCTGAAAAGGTTAGTTGGGTAAGCCTAACCAACTATGTATTGAACTATCCTAAATGTTTGTGATTCCAACTGTGATTATGTTTGTTTCCCCCTCTCCCCCAGCAAATACTTCTCGGGTCAGGAGTGTCAAATAAAATTGATCTACCAAGGGCAGTTGCTGCAAGATTCTAGAAGAACTCTCTTGTCCCTAAACATTACGCACAACAGTGTGATTCATTGCCACATCTCCCAGGTGCTGCATGAGGCCAGTCCAGAGGAAGAAGACCCATCTAGGGCAGGATCAGGAATCAGCTCAGGGGTTGGTAGGGGAATCAGGGCAGCCGGTCTGGCACTGAGCACCAGTAGCCTAGTAGTACCTGTATTTGTGGTGATATTGGCTGTGGTCTGGTATTTTCGTATCAACTACAGGCAATTATTCACTGCCCCTGCGACCATCTCCCTTGTAGGAGTCACTGTGATTTTCAGTTTCCTAATATTTGAGATGCACATCCGCTGAGTGAGAGAGCATATGATACATAATAGAAGACCTTTACTTGAGTCTGAATATCAGCATTGTTGAGGTGGAGCAAAAATAACAGCAGGTGATGTTTATAGAGACTTTTCAAATTGACCCTTGGTGCAGATGCTACATTTCTGATTCTTAGTACGTGTGTGGGTATTCCTGTTGGCACATGCTTAAAGAAAAATGATTATGAGTTTGTAAAGTGTATGTGGAGTAAATGTTATGAAATGAGGGTTCTTGTAAAGTTCAGGTTAAACTGGGCTGTATTTTTTCTTATGTTAACAAAAACAACAATTTAGTGTCCCACTCATTTCAGTATGTGGCATGCTTTGTAGTATTTGATTTTTACAGATAATTAGGATAATGCTTTAATTTGATTTGCTTTTGTCAACTTTGGTGAAATTTTTAAGTATGAATATGTGTATAAGAAAAATATCTGTGAAACAGCAAAACCAAGCAATACTAGATTTGAATTATGTAACTTTTGTAACTACTCACCATTGTGCTGTGCTGATTAGTCTATCTCAAATCCATTTTTTGGTGTATGACTGATGAAAGAGCTCAGAAATCAATTTTCGATGAACAGTTGCCTTACTGTTAGGTTTAAATTTTAAGAGTGTGTTTATTTAACAGCTATGGAAGTATTTAGAATAAAGATTAATTCAATCACTTGGCATTAAGGAAAACACTACTTTGGAAAAGGTAATGTATTTACTGTTTATAATACGATACCCTGATTTTGGCACTTCGATGTTTGGGAGGGGTCTCTGTGGCACATCAGAGGGTGCTGCATGAAACCCATTTCATACTCTACTTGTTTTTAAGTAGTCCGCTTTCAGTGCCGACTCAGATTAAAGCATTTGTAAACCTTGATAACATTAATTTTTTGAATGTACTGGTGCAAATGTGTTGTAACGTGTTACATGACAGTTCAATTTATAATAGGTAGGAAACAAAACAATCAGACTTACCACAGCCAGGTAAACAGTAATTGTAGGTTCAAAGATTTACAGATAAGCCATTGTCATGTGTTTAACGGTAAAATATTTTGATAGAATTTTTTTGAACTGTGAAATTCAAGAGACTGCAACTGTATGTCAATCTTCTTAAGAATGTATGAATTCCACGCTGAATGCAAGTCAATCTCATACACACCTTCAGGGTTGGTGTAGGACAAAGTATTGGATAATCAAGATATATTGAATCCTTGGTCTGCGCTTGGTCTCCAATCCTTGGTCTGCAATGTTACGACAATGAGTACCAAGCTTAAGCATTGGCACCAGTAACATTGGTCATTCTTTCTCTTCATGAGAAGTTTTTCATGAAAATAAATATATATGACCCTTAATGTGACCCCTTTAGAAATAATCATGGTATGCAAGATTTTGGGTTTAGTTCTTTGAAAGGCACAAATGTCATTGAAGTGGAATCCCACCGAACAGCAAATAAAATGTCCCAACTAAGTCAGCTCACTTTCCCCTTTTCATAAATCTCAACTTGGAAAGATGAAATCAATATGTTATTGTTATCGTTATAAGATATTCCTTTATTAGTCCCACTGGGGGAAATTGTGGTGTAACAGCAGCCAGTGTAAAGCACAGTAACAGAGATATCACATCTAGAAATAACATGTAGCATAGACAAAATTCAACGGGGTAGAAATATGTACATTATATACAGTATGGACTGATAAGACAGATTGCACTCAATGTTAATTATCCAGTATATTGTTGTTGGTTATTGCTGTACATGTTTTGGGGTTGTTCTATTGGGGGAGCAGTGCTGATTAAAGAGCCTGACCGCTGCAGGAAGAAAAGACCTACGGAAAAGCTCCTTCAAAAACCTTGGATACAGTAACCGATCACTGAAGGAGCTCTCTAGCCTAGCAATGTAGTCCTGCATGGGGTGAGAACTATTGCTCATCATAGATGACAGCTTAGCCATCATCCTCCCTTGTCCCACTACCTCCACAGTGTTGAGGGGGCATCCCACGACTGAGCTTGCTTTCTTGACGGGCGGCATAGCTCAGTGGGTAGAGCGGTCGTCTGGCAATCAGAAGATTGCAGGTTCGATCCCCTGCATACAGCATGTCGAGGTGTCCTTGAGCAAGACACTTAACCCCTAACTGCTCCCCGAGTGCCATATGTTGGCAGCTCACTGCTCCTATAGGATAGGTTGGGTTAAAAATGCAGAGAAATCCAAATTTCCCCTTGCGGGACTGATAAGGGAATCCTTTGACAAGCTTATCAAGTCTCTTCCTGTCAGCAGCTGAGATGCTGCTGCCCCAACAGACCACTCCATAGAAGATGGCTGGTGCCACCACCGTGTTATAAAATGTCTTGAGGAGGGCCCCCTGCACTCCAAAAGACCTCAGTCTCCTCAGCAGATAGAGTCTGCTCTGGCCCTTCTTATATAGTGCTGTTGAGTGATCAGTCAAGTCCAGTTAATTGTTCAGGTGAACACCCAGGTACTTGTAGTGGTACTACTTGTAGTAGTACTTGTTGTGCAATAACGATGATGAGGAATGGTTGCACATTTGTGTAATGAATGTTCCTTGAGGTTCAGTCTGGGCTTTTAAATGGTACATTGTAGTGGACCTGACAATAAAGCAAAATGAATCTACATGAAATTGGTGCAATGATAATTGTGAATCATTTGCAAGTCACTGACCTGTTTTTTCTACTTTAATTGCCATGATAAGTCAGACAATTTACACAATCAGGTTAACCACTTTGTTAAAGGAAAAGTAAGAGTAAGACAATTTCAAATGTTAATGTTTTCTTTGGTGCCATCTTTAACAATGGACAGTTTAATTTTATGAGACAATCACATTTGATTAATAACAACTAATTAAACATGCACATAATCAATAATCCCACTGGCTCGTGATAATAATAATAATAATAATAATAATCTCCTTTATAGGGACAGCGCATATTAATGAATCTTTATAATGCAAATGTGCCAAATTTAGCCACCAGGCTAATTTTCATCTGTTGTCCAAAACAAGAGTTCAGTGTATTGCTCAAGGGCACTTCGACATACTTTCTGAAGGAACCGGGGATCTGAAAACTAATAGTCCATTCTACCTTCTGAGCTATGCCACCTTGCATCAAAATCCACGTGTAGACTTGCACAAGATAAATAATACATCACTCACAGACCCCAGTTGTTGAAAAGTAAAAGATATTGAACAATATAAACAAAAGGAACATATAAAAAATGGTGCAATCAAGGATGTATAGTAATCTTAAAGTATATACAGCCACAAAAACCAGCTAAGTTAGAAACCCATCTATGGCCCACATACAAAATTTTAATGGTTCAATGCAACTGTTCAACAGTTGCATTTAATACAAAAATGTACATAGGTGGTGCAGGTATGCTGACACACACACACACACACGCACACACGCAAAACTGTGCAATACAATGCTGTCATTAAAAGCCACTGCTGCTGTAGTCATGGGGATTCACTGTTTAAGGCTGATCACAGCAGAGAGCAACTTGTCATACATGTAACCACACCAATGAATTCTCCAGCTTTCAAAATGTTTCACACCAGAAATGAGATCAAGTCTTTAATGAGACTAAGACGGTATTTTTTAGGTATAATATAACTATGAGGTTAAGTTCAACCCAGTCTTATACATTTTTCTATCCAACTACATCTGGAGACTAGAGGGGGATTTAGTGTGGCGGAGTGGGAGAAAGCACGGCCCATGCTAGTTTAGGTCATTATAGACATTTGGAATAGGAGGTGCTGTAAGTTTGGGCCTCTTCTTTCTGTTTGATAAGTCAATATTACTCTGAGAATTTCTGCTGCTCCCTCTGATCCGACATTCACTCTCTCCACCACTGCTGTCCAAACCGAGAGATGGCCTTTTCTTTTTCTTGGGCTTCATAGAATCTGTGTAGTTGGTGTCTTGGTGGCAGACAGAAAAGATGAAAATGTGACAAATTGTCCATAACTGATTATCAAACCCATCAAAAAAGGTTTTAAAATGGGCTTGGGATGGAAAAGTAGTGTATTGCATAAATCCTTACTGCCTTTAGAGGTGAAATCAGCGGATGAAATATTTGGGGAGTCTTCCCACTGAAGCCGGCTCATCAGGGCCTGTCCATTTGGAATCTCAAAGCTCTCATTCTCAGGCAGCAATGGCCTACCAACAAAACCAAACAAAATTGCACCAAATAGCATCAGCAGATTGAATTCACAGAATGCAAAGTGCTAATGTTCATATTTATTTTCCTGTTACCCCTGTACTCAGATGTGCAGTCAAGAACAAAGCCAGCCATGGTAAACAATGTCGTTAGACATAAATCATAAAAATGTATTGATCATTAGAGATGGCATTTTATGGCCAATGACTTTAAGAGAATGCACCATTCGTACAAGAATATTCAACACGATGTCTGATAACCTTATTTTTTCCATCCCACAAAAAATACCAATATACAGCCCCCCCCTCCAAAAAAATTAAAAAAGTTAAAGCAGTCTTCCACATCATAGAGATCACTGTGCACAGTGGTCAGAGATTTCAGTATTGCTCTGTTAAGTGCATATTCCCAATGATACTGGTTGTCTCAAACTGTTAATAAAGGGTAAAAGGAGTACAGGTAGGGTTAGGATTAGGGGAGAACTCACGTAGACGGCCCCAGGAGGTATACCCTGATGGCCCTCCTCTGTTCATCCGTGTGCTGGGGGCATCGCTGGGACCTGGTAGGACACAATTTGGCATTACAAATCCTTGACTAAAAGCTGGCCACATTATACTACCCTGCCTTACATTATGGAGTGGAGTGGAAGTGGGGCACATTGCAAGAGTGAACAATCTGATGGAGAGCAGAATGAACCATTAAAGGGTTAGATGTTGTGTTGAGAGATCACTTCCAGACTGATAATCATACATTATATGAGGTGAAAAATACCCCATATTATATTATATATATATACATTATATTCCAAGTGGGTTAAAATAATATAAATAATTACATGTGAAATTAAATATAGCTTCTTTCAGAGTTTGACAGAATTTGTACTTTTAATGAGTGTAACAGGCCCATTATTGATGTAAATTAACTGACTCCATATGATATTGGAAAGACAGTAAGTTGTATTGCCTTGTCAAATGTGTACCATTAGTTAGTCCCAACATACATGATAATTTCCATAATTACACTGATGAAAGCAGTCATGTTCAAGATTTAACATAAACATGCTACCATGAGTTTTAGGGCACCATTTCATGGTGAGTTAAAGAATATGACCAGACCACCAGTAAGTAGAATCGGTTCAACTGGATAAGAAGTTCATTCAAAAAGGTTTCATCATTCAAACAGGTGACATATTTAGTCTGAGCTGACTGTAAACATCCCCACTCTTATAAACAAATACAGTAGCATGGCAACCAACCAATGATGGTTTAATATGGAAGTTTGGTCCTTGACTCCACATTCAGTGGTATGGAGTACTTTTCACAGAGGATTGAAGAATATTTACAATCACAGCATTGTAAGATGATGACATGTAATCTTAGGTCCCAACCTTTGTTCAAGAATGGTCATTCCCTCTTTACCTAGATGGCCTCTATAACACTACTTTCAAGCCAGAATACCTCCCTGTCAAGGATGTGGACGTCCTCATCTTTGAATGAGTGGGGGGAATTCAAATACATAATCGGTTGCAAGCAAAATCTGACTAATGCTCTTGAAGTGATTAAAGTTCATTTTGTCTTTTACATCATGCATTTTGATACAAATCCATTTAATTTATGTGCCATTTGTCATAATACCATCCAAATTATGCCTCTATCATAAATTATACCAACGCAACTAATTTATTGAAAGCACAGCTTGCTTGGACGACACTTATCTCTATTGTTGTGCAACACCTGGGCCCGAGTGTCAACAGTAAGTCAAAACTAAATTGTGGAAAACGTACGTGTGAGTTTCTTCCATTGAAATTTAATTGATAAATCCTTTTCAACTAGATCTCATTGCAGTCATCTTTTAGTGGAATTCTGACCCCCCCTGAATACTACAGACAATTGTCCAGCCATATAAAGCTGACACACAAACTTATAATGGCCCAAGGTTTTATAGGTAGTGATATTGCTTTGAATCCCGCAAGGCTTAGTCTGACATTATTAATGGAACAAGTGTCATCACAGAGCTTCTGTAAACAAACAGAAAAGCCCTGCTCTTGAGTGTGTGGCTACATGCAGATAAATCAGATTAAGTCATATCATTATGACACAGTTTCAGGAGCTTTTTTTAAGCACCACAGCTTCAATCCCATAACCTCTGGATAATCAGCATAGGTCACTAACCCTCTGAGCCACTGGGTTCCTCCTGAAACTGTGTCATCAGTCTAAATAGTTCCCGTATAAGGGGCAATACTACATGCAGAAGCATGGGTGTGTTATGGGTTCCCGTGTTTCACCTATAATGGCCAACTTGTATATGGAGGAAGGAGAGATGAGGGCTCTGGCTTCATATCCAGGGACTGCTCCTAGTTAATGTTTCAGGTATGTGGATGACACCTGGATTAAAATTAAATCTCAGGACGTACCACAGTTCACTGAACACATTAACTTGGTGGACACCCACTTAAAATGCACAAGGGAGGATGCTACATATGACAGGTTGGCTTTCCTGGATTGTGAGGTTAACATTGGTGATAGGGGACATTCTAAGTGTAAACCGTCAACCCACACATATGGATCAATATTTACAGTTTAACTACCAGCACCCTCTGGAGTGTAAACTAGGAGTCATCAGGACTCTGTACCACCGAGCTGACAAGGTCCCCACTGATACACTGACTGGGGAGAGAGAGAAATCTCATATCAAACAGGTCCTGGTTAAGTTTGGTTACCTCGGCTGGGTGTTTGTTAAAGCTGGAAAGCCTCTCAAAAGGTGCATCAGCCAAGTGGGGGGAGAAGAGGAGCACAGGCGCAAACTGGTAGTGATTCCATATGTGGTGGGAGTTTTGGAACAGTTGAATGGTGTATTTTCCAAACATTGCATCTCAGTTGCTTTCAACCCCCTGAATACATTACGTCAAAAGTTGGCCCACCCCAAAGATCCAGTCCCCCGGCACAAATCAATTAATATAGTATATGCTGTTACATAGAGGCGGCATGGCTCAGTGGGTAGAGCGGTCGCCTGGCGATTGGAAGGTTCGATCCCCGGTCCTGCAGAGAAGCGTGTCGAGGTGTCCTTGAGCAAGACACTGTTCCCCTAACCGCTCTGCCCTGTGATAGACTGGCGATTTATACAGGGTGTAACCCGCCTCTCGCCCAATGAGAACGGAGATAGGCTCCAGTTCCCCCGCGACCCGATTTCAGATAAGCGGTTGACAATGGATGGATGGATATGCTGTTACATGGAGGACTGCAGTGACTTGCACATCAGGAGACTCAACAGGCACTGGATATAGAATGGCACAACACAGGAGAGCCAAGACGTCAGGCCAGAACTCTGTGGTCTATACCCATCGTACAGTGGGGGAAAATAATAATTTCACCCCTGTTGATTTTGTGAATTATCCCCCCTTACAAAGGCATGAATTGTCTATACTTTTCACGGTGGGTTCATCTTAACAGGGCGAGATAATATAAAAAAGAAATTCCAAGGAAATCACTATACATGGACATTAAACATTTATTTGTGTTTTATTGAGAAAAACAAGTATTTCACCCCTACAAACCAGCAAGAATTCTTGCTCCCACAGACTGGTTATGTAACCAGGAGGTACAGAGATTAGACTTCTTACTTAATTAGTACTCCTAAATAAGTACTCATTACCTGTATGATAGACACCTGTCCATGGGATCAATCAATTCATCAAATTCAAACCTCTCCACAATGGGCAAGACCAAAGAATTCCCAAAGGACATCAGGGACAAAATCGTAGCCCTGCACAATACTGCAATGGGCTACAAGACAATTGGCAAACAGCTTGGTTTATAAGGAGTCAGCTGTTGGTGCAATAATTAGAAAATAGAAGAAACATCAATTGACCATCAATATCCCTCGGTCTGGGGTCCACGCAAGACCTCACCTCATGAAGTGAATCTGATCATGAGAAGGGTGAGGGAACAACAAGGAACTATATCCCAGGAGCTTGTTGATGATCTCAAGGCAGCAGGGACCACAGTCACCAAGATGACCATTGGTAACACACTACGCTGTAATGGATTGAAATCCTGTAGTGCTCACAAAGTCCCCATGCTCAAGACGCACATAACCAGGCCCATCTGAAGTTTGCCAATGAGCACCCGGATGATTCAGAGAAGGCTTGGGAGAAAGTGTTGTGGTAAAATGAGACTAAAATTGAGTTCTTTGGCATCAACTCAACTTGCCGTGTTTGGAGAAAGTAAAAAGCTATCTTGGACTGTAAGAACACCATCCCCACCGTCAAGCATGGCAGTGGAAACATTATACTTTGGGGCTGTTCCTCTGCTAAGGGGACAGGACGACCCCATTTGATTGAGGAGAAGATAAACGGGTCCATGTACCAGAAAATCTTGGGTAAGAACCTCCTTCCCTCAACCAGGACACCAAGAATGAGTTGTGAATGGGTGTTCCAGCATGAAAATGACCCAAAACATATGGCTAAGGAAACGAAGGAGTGGCTCAGGATGAAGCATATTAAGGTCATGAAGTGGCCTAGTCAGTCTCCGGACCTTAATACTATAGAGAATCTGTTGAGGAAGCTGAAGCCTGGAGTTGCCAAGCAACCTAAAAACCTTAAGGATTTGGAGAGGATCTGCAAAAAGGAATGGGCCAAAAATCCCTCGTGGGATCTGCGCAAACTTAGTGGCTAGCTGCCAGAAACATTGAACTGCTGTACTTGCCAATAAGGGTTATTCCACCAAGTACTGAGTCACATTTTACTAGGGGGTGAAACACTTAATCTCCTCAATCAAACACAAATATCTGTCCTTCCATCCATTGTCATAAGCTCATCCGAAATCGGGTTGCGGGGTAAAACACAAATGAATGTTTAAAGTTCATATACTGGGATTTTCTGGGAATTTTATTTAAATTCTATTTCCCACTGTTAAGATGAACCCAACCTGAAAGGTATAGACTAGTCATGTCTTTATAAAGGGAAAGCTCACAAAATCATAAGGGGGTAAAATACTTATTTTCACCGCTGTAGAGGCTAGTGGCCACTCATTCAAGGATGATGATGTTTACATACTTGATAGCGACAAATGCTGCTTTGAAAGGGGGGTTATAAAGAGGCTATTTATGTAAAGAGGGAATGCCCATTGTTAAATAGGTGTGGGGGCCTGAGAGTACATCTGTCGTCTTCTTGCAATGCCGTGATTCCAAATATTCCCCAATCCTTTGTGAATGATGCTCATTGCCACTGAATGTGCAATTGATTACCAAACTTGCATATGAACCGATGTATTAATATTAATAATAATACATCGATACCACACAACAATAGGCTCTGTTCATATGCAAGTTTGGTAATCAATTGCACATTCAGTGGCAATGAGCACCATTGTGGGAATGCTTGCACTCTGCTCAGCCTGAAAATGTCCCCTGTTGAAGTGAAGAAACGTTTCTGAATTAACTTCTGATCCAGTTGAACCAATTCACCGGTTTTGTGGTGCTTGCAATACATCAATCCAGTGTAAGCCTCTGTAAAAGTGTCTTATTGGGTCATACACATTTTGAATGTTTTGTTGAGTAAAATTAAGGTAACAGGAATGGGTCTTTAAAAGCAGCTTAATGAATAAAACGACAAGCCCAGGAAAACCATTCCAACATTACACTTATCACACCCATCTCATACATTCGAAAGAGCGCTGATGACACAGTTTACTTGTTTGCCACACTTATATTACATCTTGGAAAGAGCATAAAGACGGCAAACGCTACTAGGTTTGTCTGTATTAATGGGCAACAGAGTCATTACCTAGTGCACATCTTCTTGGTGTGTTCTGAAATCACCCCGCATTGCTGTGGAGAAAATCATTCATTCATTGATAAACACTTGCAATTACAGGAAAAGAATAGGTTACTCCTTATCACATCAAACAGACTTTTGATGCTATTGGGTTCTTTGGTGGATTGAAGACATGCTCACCGTTTTCAGAAGAGACCTCAGTTCATCAGAGCCTAATGTTTCGTAGTTGATGCCAGTGTTGTAGCTGTACTGTAACAATGAATAAAGAAAAATAAGGAAATATCTAAGCTTACATGCATTAACGAAAACATTGGCTGAATAACTTGTCACTTTGTAAACAACAATAAGGAAGGAAGGAGAAGTGGAAAAATAGTTTTTTTTAACCTTAAAGGGCTCCGCACCAACACTACTGCTCAGCTCACCTGTAAAAGATCAGGCATTGGACTGCTAGTCATTTTGGAAAGGAAAGAAAGACACCTTATTTGGCCATTGTATTCTTATCATGTAATGTGTCCTCTGCATTTAACTCATCCTATTGTATGGGAGCAGAGGACAGCTGCATTGCCAGAGGATTTTCCTTGTTTTCATTCATAAAGCTACAGACTAACAAAGCATTAACATATCAAGAGTGATAAATAAAGGGGAACAAACGTCTTGACAAACACCATGGTAACTCATTATTTGAGGCATTTATTGTAAAGTGCTTTGAGTGTAAAGTGCTAGACTAGTGGATTCCCTTATCAGTCCCGCAAAGGGAAATTTGTATTTTTCTGCATTTTAACCCATCTCATTGTGTAGGAGCAGTGAGCTGCCAGCATATGGTGCTCGGGAAGCAATTAGAAATCAAGTGCATTGCTCAAGGAGACCTCGACATGCTTTCTGCAGGGCCGGGGATCAATCCTGTAACCTTCCAATCGCCAGACGACCGCTCTATTCACAGAGCTATGCTGCCCCAGCATAGCCCAATGGGTAGTAAAGTGTCCTGAGAGAGCTAACACACTATTAGAGCAGTGTATGGCGGCCTGGAATCAGCAAGAAAATCCAGGAAATGGTCAGTACATGCAGGGACTGTCAGATAGCTCAGCCTGCACAGAAAAGAGAACCCCTGATCTCTACCCTGCTTCCAAGCCGCCCATAGGAGAGGGTGGCTGCTGATGTTTGCGAAGTAAACAAAGAAAATTACCTCATCGTGGTGGATTACTGCTTGAGGTACATTGACCTAGCCCACCTCAACAACATGTCCAGTGACACCACTATGACCAAGGTAATGAACATCTTTTTGGTAGGGTTAACCTAATAAACTAATTACAGATAACAGGACCCCAATTTTCAGAGAGTAGATTTGCTCAGTTTGCCAAAATGTATGATTTCAAGCACATCAAAACAAGTCCTCACTACCCTTGAGCTAACATTGAGGATCAGGGAGCTGTAATGATGGCTAAATGGATCCTAAAACAAGCACACCAGTTATCGGGTCTAATGACTAACAGGTGTACTCCCATACAAGCCACAGGTGTGAGTCTAGCACCACTCATATTAGGATGATGGATCGAGACGGCAGTCCCCACTCTGGAGGCCAATCTGCAGCCTGAGCGGCCTGACCTTCAACGAGTAAGGCAGATGGATGAGAGATTGACATAATCTTAAACCCATTCTCCATGCTTCTGACTCTTTGAAAGAGCAAGATGTGGTCGCCAAGAGTGATATTGGAGCATCCCCACCCCTGCCAGATGAGAATCATCCACCTTTCACACCCATCATTGCTCCACTGAAAACTCTGGTGCTAGTGACACGCAGTGGCAGAACTGTAAAACCATCAGACAAATATAGAGTACCTTCTGAAATAAGCATAATCCATACACTTTTGATAGTGACTGATAGTTCATTCAAATCTTTTTCTGGGGGGATATTCATGACCAAGGGGTAGAGCGGTCGCCTGGGAATCGGAAGGTTGCAGGTTCAATCTCCGGTCCTGCAGAGAAGCGTGTCGAGGTGTCCTTGAGCAAGACACTGTTCTCCTAACTTCTCTGCCCTGTGATAGACTGGCGACTTATACAGGGTGGACCCCGCCTTTCGCCCAATGAGAACGAAGATAGGCTCCAGTTCCCCCGCGACCCGATTTCCGATAAGCGATTGACGATGGATAGTATTCAAGACCATGTTTTGTTCTATCGCTGTTTTTTTTGAGAGATCATTCCTGAGAATGAATGTTAAAAAAATGAAATTATAAAAGGCTGTCAATCTAACTTTGATATGGTTAATATTTCATAGTTTACCTCTGCTTATAGGCTGTTGGGGAATATTTGTTATCATGGCATTGTAAGAAGACAGGAGATGTTCTCTCAGGCCACCACCCTTATTCAATGACGGTCATTCCCTCTTGACATAAATGGCCTCTTTCACCTCCCATTCAAACCACTGTTCCTCCCTGTCAATGATGTGAACATCATCATCCTTGAATGAGTGGTCACTAGCTTGTAGATGGGCGTAGACCACAGACTCCTGGCCTGACATATTGCCTCTCCTGTATTGCGCCATCCTCTTGGCCAGCGTCTGGTTTCTGTACAAGTCACTGCATTCCTCCTTGCATTTAATAGCATACACTACATTACTCTGTGCCGGGGGACTCGATCTTTGGGGTTATCATTTTGATTGAGATTTTTGCCTTCTGGCTCAGCGCTCTTTTTGCTACCATCTTTTGGTAAAGTGAGCAAAGTACCTCTCCATCAGCTCCGATTAATCTCACGTTCCATCTTCCTCTTACTCTAGACCAAAACACTGAGATACAGATTTAAAAGTGCTGATCTTCATCCCACTTTACACTCGGCTGTGAACCGATCCATTGAGTGCTGAAGGTAACAGTCTGATATCTGCAAAGAGCAGTGATGCAGAGGCCAACTTATGATAGTTGATTAAATTTTTGAGTTGTCAAATAAAAATATCAAATATTTGATAATAATGATAATAATAATAATAATAATTCCCTTATCAGTCCCGCAAGGGGAAATTTGTTCTCTGCATTTTTGACCCAACCTATTGTATAGGAGCAGTGAGCTGCCAACATATGGCGCTCGGGGAGCAGTTAGGGGTTAAGTGTCTTGCTCAAGGACACCTCGACATGCTGTGTGCAGGACCGGGAGTTGAACCTGCAACCTTCCGATTGCCAGGCGACCGCTCTACCCACTGAGCTATGCTGCCCCCATTATAGGAGAGAGGTCAAGTCTTTAGGGGACGCGGTAGCTCAGCGGCAG
>OMLC01103436.1:2514-15712 GCA_900302585.1 Regalecus glesne | reverse complement strand
ACATCTTGCTTCAAAGGTTTACTGCAAAAAACATAATAAATCTGATGAAAACAATGCACATGATATAATTTTCTACTGCGCGCACGCGAGAGAGAGAGAGCTACAGAGACAGAGACAGAGAGAGAGAGAGAGAGAGAGAGAGAGAGAGAGAGAAAGAGAGAGAGAGAGAGAGAGAGAGAGAGAGAGAGAAAGACAGAGAGAGCTACAGAGACAGAGAGAGAGAGAGAGGAGAGAGAGAGAGAGAGAGAGAGAGATCCATGGCATGAACATAGAAGGGAAATAAAGACAAAAACAGCAGGGGGAAAAAGAAAACCAGGGAGAACGAATAACCTCTCTTATCAGTATAAATGCATGCAGTGTATTAACAATAGGGTCCCTATTTTCATACTGTCATTTTCACATGCTGTCAAAGAGCATTAGCCACCAGCTTACCTCTCCCTCTCTATCTCCATAGACAGCCTTTTCATGTCAGAGTCCTTGAAATCAAGGCGTGTGGATGCTGAATCATAGGCCATCTCACTTGCTTCGGGGGGAGGAGGAGGAGTGGAGTAGGCTGCGATAAGCTATAAGTATTATGAAGGCATAGGTCATGGAATCACAGATTAATGGATGCATGCATCCACAGCATTTAAGAAATACATATGTAGCCCCAAGAACCTTAAGTAGAAGGCGGTCTCAACTCCATGTGCTTAGGATTTAACCTGTTATGCTTTCATTGACAACGGTTAGGGAGATTATGTTGCTACCCTTAACAGGCCTTTATTTTACTCACGGGGTAAAATTGAAGAGTTGTAATAAGTGATATGTCACCCATCAGAAACAGACACATAACATTACATAGCACAATCTCAAAATAATTAATTGCATGTTCTACAGCATAGAGGTTAACTTGAGTCCTTTGAGTGTAAAAATAATTACAAATTCACTCTAAATTCTTGAAAAAGTTATTTTGTTCTTTAGAAACATTGAAACCCTTCTAGTTAAGATTTTTACCCATTCATGCCCAAATTGAGAAGACGTGTAGAAAGTTCACACAGTAAAATGTCAAACAACAGACAAGCATTGTCATCATCATCTGCACAAAAAGATACAGGAAAGCTTACTGGGTATGTTGTTTTGGTGATCTCCAATAGCTTCTGCTTGGCTCTCCTCTCTGCATCCTTTGCCTCTGTCAGGTCCTGTTTGAGGTGGTCAGCCTCCTTTGACCTAAAACCAGTTTGATTTGTTTAAGCCCAAAAGCTTAGCAATAATGCTTTAACTACACATTACAAGATTATGAGCAGAAGACTTTGCTTGAACCAGTTAAAGTATATCAAATATTTCAATTTTCACATGATTGGCAATATCCAGAATACTATGTAATCATTCTTAGAGTATGGCTCCATTCAAGAGGTATCAGTGACTCTGACTAAATACATTTCAATTGAAAAATATATTGGGTGGAGAGGTTCTGCCTGGCTAAGTGACATCTAAAGTCCTTAAAAAGCATTGGATTATTGTATTGGAATTTAACAGAATTGTTTAATTGCCACATGACCAAGGCTGGTGAAATTTGTTCTCTGCTTTTAACCCATCCTATTGTATGGGGACAGCGAGCCCAGCATTGAAGAGCAGTTAGAAATTATGGGTCTTGGTCAAGGACATCCTGACATTATTTCTGCAGGGGCCAGGTATCAAACCACTAACCTCAGATTACTAGATGACTCCCCTACCTACTGAGCTATGCCACCCCAGTTTTCAGTATTACAACTGAATCAACGTAAAGTCTACTGAAGTAAATTGTCAATTTGTGATAATGGCCTACACAAAAAAAAACTGACTTGAGTTGAATTGAGATAATGCCATTACCATCCATGATCAGTTGTATCACTATTAGAGGTAATCAGATCACATTCTGGCAGAGTAAAATTAACGTATTATTTAATTTTAAGCAACAAATGAAATATTAACTGATCAACATTTTTTTAGAATTCAGTTTGGGACTGTTCACATATTACGACATCAAAAATTTGCTATCCCACCTGTCATCACAGCCACTCCCCC
Source organism: Regalecus glesne (assembly GCA_900302585.1). NCBI lineage: Eukaryota > Metazoa > Chordata > Actinopteri > Lampriformes > Regalecidae > Regalecus > Regalecus glesne. The sequence continues at coordinate 13,669 of OMLC01103436.1, read as the reverse complement.
CTGATTATGTCATCTCAAGACTGACTCCCATTTCTAATGATTATTGTACTTAGGCCTTTGTTGAGTAGCAGGAAAAACACATATTTCATTCATCATTCAAATAAATTAACTTAAAGTCATACATCATAATCCATTTCAAAAATAAGCATTAGCCATAGTGGAGAGCTCAGTTCTGATACCCACCATCATCTTTTGCAAACCTATCCTCGAGTGAAGACATAATTTGTGAATGGTCCCTTTTATGTCATGTCCAACACCACTGAAATTTACTAAAAATCCCTGAAAAGCACAGTGGCATACTGCATAATTTGATGAGTGCATCAAAATATATTGCACAAAATTTATTCATTTGTTTTCATTTTGTGTAACATGAAGTGAATCTGAATAACCATATAGTTCTGTTCACTAAATAAATAAATATCCTTTATAGGGATATTCTGTATTAATGAACATTAAGTCAAACATTGAGCCACCAGACTAATTTTCATCTGTTGTCCCAAGTAGTTGATGTGTTGATCATCCTGTTCAATGCAAAGCCAGAACTTAACAGTGAAACTAAGACAAAGTAACAAGTTCAATGCTAAGAAGGTATAGCTGAAAGTGCGGTTCAACAGCCTCTACACGATTTCATTGAATTTTAATTACAGCCATTACTGCAATTGAAAACTAACCTAACCGAACTGATTAGAAAAAACCGAGTTCCAAAGAAAAATCCCAACATGTTTGTTATTTTCTTATCTTGATTATTGAGGATGCATAAAGACATATCCCAAAATGGTTTATTAAAAAGACCAAGCCCTTAAGATATGAATAATATTTAGCAGAGGTGGAGATGCATTTTAGGGATACATGCAGCCAAAAAAAGGGCCAGACCTTCTCTCTGACTGCTCCACCAACTTGACGGCCAGCTGCTCTGCCTCTCTCATCTTCTGCTCCATCAACCTTTTTTCCTCCTTGGTTTTCATTGCTGTGACCTCTAACCTCTGCCTCTCCTGCTCTGCTTCAGCAGCTTTGTGGGCCAGCAGTTTAGCTTCTTCCTCAGCAATTTGAGCCTTCTCTGCCAAAAGATCTGCAGTCTCTTCAGACCGCAACTGGGGAGAATAAATCAAAATGTTTGGGGTTTTTTTCTACATTAAAATTTCCCTTGAGTGTTAATCAGAGATTTGAATGTGTGTCAAAACACTTGTTTTTATATTTCATCCACAGATATAAGATGAAGCATCTAAACATAAAGGACATTTCCTACAAAAAATATCTGCATGATCAGGAATGTTAATTGGAAAACCTTAACAGAATTCCATAATGTCTTCATGTTTTTGTTACTTGGGTTATGATATTGTTCCATTTGTCATTACAATATTTCCCAATTAATCCGTCCATCCATTGTCAACCATTTATATGTAGTTGGGTCATGTAGGAACTGGAACTTATCTCAGTGCTTATTGGGCAAAAGGCAGTAAAACACCCGGGTCACCAATCCATCACAGCGCAGAGCAGTTAGTGTAACAATATCTTGCTCAAGGACACTTTGAAACACTTTTATGCAAGTGGCAAGATTGAACCTGGAACCTTCCAATCGCCAGGTAACCACTCTGCCCACTGAGCTATGCCGCCTGCTTCCTGTTTCATGGCACACTCAATTTCATCAATAAAAGTAACCAGAATTTCCCTGTATTCAGATAACCAATAAGTATCTGAGGTCTTTTGTTTACATTACAACAATTTCACAAAGCACAAATGTAATTGAGATTATTTTTAAGCTATTGGCAACTAAGATGTTTAGCCCTTCCAATATCTGGGGGTAGTTTGTATCACTTGGTTAGCTTAGGGAAAACAAAACATCACTTAGCTGGGGAGAACATACCATGTTCAAAGTTAATTTTCTAAGATGGTCAAATGGTGCTAAACATCATATAGCTCTAGTGTTATTGCTATAATGCTGTTTCCCTATAGGCATAAATATTTCAATTATTATGCATACCTTTCCGCTAATAATCTATAATTGTCAAGTACAATCTTTTTTTTTACTGGAAAAAACAAAATGGATTGTTGTCCTGCATGATAGAAGACTTTGAAAAGCTTGTTTTATTTTCTACACAATAAAACAGCATCATCTAATGTTACATAGAGGCCAGGCCTCTATGTAATATTCTAATATCTACATGGGGCGGCATAGCTCAGTGGGTAGAGCGGTTGCCTGGCAATCGGAACATTGCAGGTTCGATTCCCGGTCCTGAATACAGCATGTCGAGGTGTCCTTGAGCAAGACACTTAACCCCTAAATGCTCCCCGAGCGCCATATGTTGGCAGCTCACTGCTCCTATACAATAGGTTGGGTCAAAAATGCAGAGAACAAATTTCCCCTTGCGGGACTGATAAGGGAATCATTATCATTATTATCATTATTATTATTATCATAAATGCTCCCACCAGGAAAATGTGGGTACATTTTTAGTCTGGCTGGTGAATTTGCCTGCTCTACCTGTCAATTTTGGATTACCAGATAAAGAATAACTTCAATTCAATAATTAGTTATAGCCCTAATTAAATAAGTAACCTTTGACCCGTGGCACTGAACCAACCCCACAAACAGAAAATAATGAGTTGGCCAGCGAATTAACTTGGTTCAAAGCTTTATTCACCTGCTTGGAGTGATTGTCCACCATGCTGGAGGAGTCATCGATTGCCAAACAGATTTGGTACTCTCTCTTGCTGGGCTTGGTTCTCCTCAGCCAGATCTTGTCTTTGCGGAACTGACTGGCAATGTAGGGGATCACCTTTCTCATGTTGAGGCGCTTCCCTGTTCGATAATCGCCTCTGTGGAGAGATGGAAGGTCACAGGTGACAAGGTAAGTTAAATGATGCAAAATCCTTTGGTTGAGTTGAGGAAACTCTATCTTCTAATGCAAATTATGCCAAAATATAGTAACATATCGAGAGTGCACTACTTATTGTGATTGTGCACAGAGTCACCATGGGGCTAGAGACAGAAGCATACAGCATATAGCGAAAAAAATGCAACAGAAAGTTAATTAAACCACAAACTAGCTAGCTGGAGGGCTAGCTAGCTAACTAGCCACAAGAGTTGGCACTGCAACGATTCAAGAATGGGTTAACATGTTTTGTATATTGACTGTATATTGTTAACAGACAATTATCAACAGCTTTGAGAGGGAGATGGATGGTACTGACTTCAGCTTGGAAGCCTGAGTGGGTTCTAGGACGAGCCGAAGCTGCTCACACAGCTGCTGGGAGAGGACAGAGGTCAGCGTCTGGTACTGGTGCCACATGGCTGCAGCTACACTCTCCTGGAAAAGAGACAAAACCAGAAACACAAGACAGACATCCATGAAGGGAAGGTTTTTACCGAGTGGATCCTTTCCTACTGTCTTCACAAATGATGGAACAGTGATATATGCTGGTTCAGTGGAGGGCATGCTTCCATCTTTCTGGCTTTGTGTCCTTTACCAAGTTAATGATATTATAGTGAACCTACACTCCAATCTCTCTTTAAATCAAGGTGGGGGTTAGGAGGTCCCAACAGCACTGTTTCATTTACATTTGCAGATGTTGACACATTTGGGTTGAATTTTGGACTGAAAGATGTATTTTAACAATTTTGATCAGATTAGTGTCACCTGAATCTCATTTTCCTATTGGAAAAATATGAATAATTTCTTGACTAATTGTTACTTTGCATACAAAAAACAGTGAAGTTGATATGAACCTAAGAGAGTTTTAACAGTGACTTAATTCTATGTCAAGAAAAACTTTGGTAGCTAAGACGTCAATTTATCCAAATAAGATCTTATTTTAAATCTTATTCTAAAATAATCTAAAATTAATCTTATTTTAAAATAAATCTGAAATAAGATAAACGTCATATCACCTCTTCTTGAGTCCCTGGTGTCTGTTTATGCCAAACTTCTAGCTGGAGCTCCAGCTCCCTTCTCAGCTCCTCTGGATCGTACTTTGGTTTCTGTGGAAATGACATGCACAGATACAGAAAAAGCCGTACCAAATGATGTTTCTGAAAATAAGTGCTATAATACTCAAGGTAGACACCATTTTTACCCAAATATATACTTCATCCTCAAGCATAGATGGAAAATCAGTAGCTGGGATAAAATTCAACGTCACAAGAAAATGTGGACAACAGTAACAAAAATACATCATATCCATGGGTTGCTCTGTACCTGTGTTTGGTCCAACAACAGCTCAGGGACAGTGTGAATTGTGGACTCTGTGCTCCGTTCTGGATGTTCTTCATCACTGGGATGTTGTCCATCCTTCCATTTCTCCTCCTCATCCTTCTTTTCTTCTCCCTGCCGCTGGGCCTCCATCTCTCCACTGTCCAGACCTGCAGGGGGATTTGAAATGCCCATGGAAACTTAGCATGGACAAAAACACAACCACAAGCTGCCCCCACCAGCAACATCAACTACTCAACCTCATGTCTGAAAAGGAGCAAGTGTGCTTTGTGCTCCCTGTTTGTGTACAGTGGAATGAATGGACACCTTTCTGGGAGGCCTTGGTCGAGTCTAGCTGCTCAGGCTTTAGCTCTTGGGTCTCAGCAGCCTTTAGGTCCTCTTCCTTTTCCTCTGTGTCCATGGTAACATCATCATCATCCTGGATCTGGTCTTGCTGTTGCCCAGCCTGCTTCTGTTGATCTGCACTTGCAACATCTATAATCACAAAGATCAGTAACAAGTTGATCAATTGATCAATCAGTGAAATTAATCTATTAAAAAACTCTGATGCAACAGTGATGAGTTATTCAAAGCTGAAAACGTATAACAGGAAAATTGATTCCTTTCCACAGCATCATTTCTTTCATTAGAAGTATTGTGCATGGACTTTAAAACTCCCATGGTGTGTTTAGAGAAGCATTACTGACCGTATGTCTGAGCATCATAGGCTGTCTCTCCCTGTCTGATGTGCTCATACAGGTCTGACTCCATCTCAGCCTGACTCTGCTTATTGTCTTGGGTCCGCTCCTTTGAGCTCTCCACCGTACGAAGACGTTTGTTGATGCGTTCGTTGTAGTCGCCAGTTGAACGCTCATTGTCCGCTTGCCCGGGTTTTCTCTTGAAGCTCTAGAGTAAAAAATTCGAAATACATGATGATGAAAAATGTACATACCACTGAAGATCATTGAAACCCTATTTGCATCACTCTTTAGTGAATAATCTCTATGCCAACAAGCCGAGTCCATTGCAAGAGATGACTCATCAAAACAGACTATATTTCAGAGTTCCTTTCCATATTTTGGAATTTCCATTTAGTGTTTCCCAACTCACAATTCAAATGCAGCTATAGTAACAGAGGTACATATAGGAAAAACTAAAAGACAGCTTTAGTGCACATTTAGGGCTCACCCTGAGAGGCCAGACATACCTGAGTCTTGTTCCGAGTCTGTTTCTGCGAGGCCATTCTGGCAGTTAGCTTGGACTCGTGCCCCTCAGACTGGCTGGCATCTGCAGATCCACTCCCATGCTCCTGTGAATGAATCCAGGAAGATGTGAATATGACTGGCCATGTTAAGTGGCAGTTTGAGGGTGAGATATATTTTTCTTCCCCCTCAACATGTGGCATTAACACTGGACTCCTGTCTGAATTCTAGTATAGATGTCATTTAGCTGAATTTATGCACAGCATTACGATGTATCTTTGATGCACAAGATGAAGATGTGACTTAACTAGCCTGTGTCTAAATGATGGGGACCAGCTCTAGCCCACCAAAACCGGTCTGGTCCAGTTATATATCAAGATGTCAGACCCTGAGGCTGGAGTAACATGAACTGCACCTCTTTAGCTTGGTCTTTCTCCGACGCCTCCCCAGCCAGCTCCACAGCAGTTTCGCTCTGGACGTTCTGATCTCCAGTCTGCCCATCTGTGTTGTGCTCCTTCCTCTCTGCAGGCTCTGGTTGTTCTTCATCATCATCATCACCTCCCCCATCCTCCTCCTCCTCCTCCTGTAATGATGGGAGATGAAAAGGGTTGAAGAACTAGGAGGGAGCTAAGACTGTCTGTGGATGAGCATCGAGCTGTGAAGTACTGATGTCTTTTTCAGATACCAATACATATATCAAACCCAGGCCCACCAGCTCTGTACAGCAGCAGTTCATTTGAAGCAATACATTTCTATATATTTACAGCTTGTTTCAACTATTAATCTTACATGAAGAATTACTTAAGAGACATCAGACAACGGAGGTGAAGGACTATGTTAAATGACCTTGAACAAGCAAATCTAGCGTCAAGGAGTTTGATTTGTCCTCCCTGCCCTCACTGGGATTAGTTGTGAGTGAGGACCCTACCAGCATGCTGAAAAGCGCTTAAATGGCAAATGGAATAATTCTTATATAGTGTTCTTCTAATCTAGTGACCACTCAGAGCACTTTACAATGAAGGCCTCACATTTACTCAGCATCGGGGATTATGGCCAGATGCTCATTTCCTAACGCCCCGTGGTGGGATCAAACCCACTGCAGCTGACTTGGAGGCATATGCTCTACCATGGAGTCATTGCAGCTCAGAAACAACTTTTGTTTAAAGAATATATATGCACATTTTTTTAGAAGAACAGAGACGTGCTAGGAAAATGACTATGGAGTTATCTCACATACACACCTTGGGATTCTGGCCTCTATCATTTGGAATCATCAGATCCTCTTGATTCCCTGCCTCTTGTCCCTGGTCCTTCTCCTCTTCCTCCTGCCCTTCTCCCTCCTCGTCTCTCCTAACTGAATCCTGATCCTCCTCAGCCCCTTCATCTCCTCCCTCCTCGGCTTTTGGCTCCATGCTGTTCTCCTCGCCAGGTTGGTCAGGCTGCTCCTCCTCCATCTCCTCTACTCCCCCCTCCTCCTCCTCCTCCTTTCCCCCCTCCTCCTCTCCACCTTCCTTCTCATCCATGGCCTTGAGCTTCTCGTCCACATCAAACGGATTCTCTTCTGGAAAAAGGAGGGGGGGAAAAGCCAAAAGGCTGAGTTAAGATGACTTTTTGACACCGTTTTGGCAGCAATACATAGAAAAGTTTTGCTGACATCTGCTTCGATTCGAATTGCTGTCACAATGTTCTGATGTGCACAATGGCTTTCAATTTCGTGCAGCCCTTGCAGGGTTAACACAGAGGCATTCCTGTGTGCCTGGTCTGTACAACCATCAGAACTCACCGCCGTCCTCTTCATCTCCGGCCTCTTCATCCTCCTTGTCTAGGTTGAGTTCATCAGGCAGGTCCATGGCCTCAGGGTCAGGTTTCTTGTCCTGCTTGCCGTGGTAGGGGTCCACCTCATTCTCATCAAACTCGCTCTTTTAAAACATGGCAAGTAAAAATGGTTAAGAGGCGGCAAGGCTATGAGACAAGCAGATGTCTGTGGAGAACAGTCTGAGGTCGCGCTTCTGTTATGTGACTATTCCAAAGGAAACAGAGATCTCAGAACTTCCATTTAAACACTTGATAGATGGACACACGGCAATAAAGAGAGTATTCAAGACCAGCATCAGCATCCTGGAACAACTATCTCTAGGACTTTCCTAAACAAAACAACACATTACCTTGTCTGCTTGCTCGTGGATCTTCTCCTTCTCCTCTTCCTTCATTTCTTCATCGCTGTCCTGATTGTTTTGGTCCTGTCTGTTTGCCTCTGCTGCACCCAAATTGTCATCTTTGGCAACCAACTCAGATTCACCCTGAAGGACAGAACAAGAAGCAATGAACTCAGAAACCTGCTTGCTGGATTAAACAGTGAATTCCCATAAAATAGCCAACAAGTAATATTCAACTAGCAAATTTCTGTTCCCTTACAACTCCCATTTTGAAAATGTTATACGCCTGTTTCAGATCCTACATTTTTGAGGAAATTTCATGGTTTTGGACATAATATATGATTAACTAAAGGTGGTGGGAATGTCCATGAGGCCAAATGAGCTGCAAAATATTCCTGCAAAATGCTAAAATATGTGAAATGTAACAAAGAGTAGCATCAATTTACATAGTTTCTAAAACCTATACATGTGTAGTCATGAACAATGTGTTCCAGACACTGACTGAAAATTCATTTCCGACAGAAATCAAGTTGAAAATCCAAATTCATTTCCCAGACTTTCCAGTCCTGCGGAGGAACCCTGAATGTACCTGGTCCATGCCTTGGCCAGACTCTTCCTCTTTGTCACTTCCTTCTTGTTCATCATCGTCCTCATCATCACCCCACATTCTCTCATCCAGAGTGTCTGTCTGGCCCTCGCCCAGGTCACCCATCTTTTTATCAAGCTCTTCTTCATCATCATCTTTATCTGACTCTTCATCATCCCCTACAAAGTATTAAACAAAGCAAATAAACATAAACCTACAACTGAGGCTTTTGGTTAATGTTCTGGAGCCATCTTTACGTCCAAATGTTACAAATGTTTGGCAGAAATTATGTTACGGTGTTCCATGAGGACACTCATGATTGAAACAACTTAGCCAATGGTGGACACGTAGAAGATTTTGTTTGAATGGAGCCCATTGCTGCATGGTCTGTCTGGATATTAGGGAGATTAACCCACCAGGCTCCTGCACATCTCCATCTTGCATCTGGCCTTCAAAGTCCTCAGACATTTCAATGGCGTTATCCTCCGCCTTTATTTGTCCCTTCTCCTGCTGCTCTTCCTTCTCCTGGCCCTCCTGGAAGGTGTCCTCGACCTGGAAGAAGACCATGAATAGGGTCAGTCCATGACAACTCCCATCTTATGGTTTTGACATGGTTTTAAAACAGTATTGGTCAAACAGACCGAGGCTGATCCTTCTGCACTGAATTTGCAAAGATCAGTCAGATAATCCCCCTGCCCAACACTCTTCTCACAACTTGGTTATCAGTTACACATGGGGGAAGTAGTCACCTGCTCTTCGTTCTCAATCTTGTCGCTGACGTCTTTGGTGCCTTCTCCTTCTCCGATGCCTCCACCCTCGTAGTCGTGGAACTCTGTGGCTCCCTCACCATCTCCATCTGCCAACAGCTCCTGCGGCAGGCAGAAGCCCTGGAGAAAAGAGAAAAGGGGTCATCAGGCATAATTAAATAAGAAACAATTTCAAGTTGCCTTTATGACTTGTGACTGTACTTTTAAAAATTCCAAGTTTGTGAAATTAAAAAAGTACAAACTCTTGAAAGAAGAAATAATGATACATAAAGAGAAAGACTGGAAAGGGTGGGAGGAATGGGGTATGAGAGATTTGTTCAAATCAACTGCTCTGCTTTATAATACTATGATTCACTAAGATGTGCATGTGTGAGAGTGAGAGGGTAAGACAGTAAATGAGTGTCTATTTATGTCTCAGAAAGGCAACATCAGCCTTGTATGTGTGTGTATTTGAGCTATATAAGTGAAAATTTGACTGAGCATCCTATATACAAAAATATAAATTAATACGAAAAATTGGGTAATATTCTCCACCGTGCTCTACTTCACTCAATCAAGGAAACAAGCTGTCTATGTACAACCAAATTTCTAAAAGCTTTGGCAACTTTGCACGTGTGTTCTCACTCAACAATACAATAATGTGCAGTGTACAACAAGACAACAAAAAAAGTCATGTTTCCAGCCCTTGTACCTTCTGAGCGAGCTCGGTGAAGATGCTGGCTAGAACGGAGAGCAGCTTCCCTGTGCTCCTGTGGGCTCCCATTGAGACAGCCAGCAAGTATCTGACCAAGTCAGAGTACACTGCCAGCATGGGCTCCAGACGCACCAGCATCCTGCAAGCCTCATTCACTTCCTGGAGCAACAGCACACCAAGGAAACACACAAAAACACACAGAGAGAGAGAGAGAGAGAGAGAGAGCGAACAGGACAATATTAGCAAGGAAGAAACCCCATTAGTTATCACAGGTATGCAATGCTGAAGCCATTTATACTATGCATTGTGAAGAAGGTACACTGTCACTCCTGCCCTGAAGATGCCTTTAGGTTCTAGTCAGTTATATTTACATTACTATCAGTTCTATAACATTTAGATATGCATGTTTTTATTTTAAAATATTTCTTTTACCTTGAGCTGCTGTTGCTGGCATGAGTCCCTATGTGTCCGGAGCCAGATGAGTAGCTCCTCCGCCCCAGATCTCACCTCCCCCAGTGACAGAAACATCACATCAGCTTCAAGCTCCTCCTCCAGGAGAGTGCTCAGGTGTCCGGGTTTCAGCAGGTCCTCCACAGGTTCCTCCTCATCCTCTTCATCACTCTCTGGAAGCGCAAAGGATTATGGGATGCATAAATAGTGTTAGCTCATATAATTCCACTGCAAAGCTCCTTTGAATGCAACCAATTTAGCAAATAATGAAAACTGGGATATTTTTCACTAAAATGTATAATGACCGTAAACATGGGATGGATATGACCTGAGCCTGTTTTAAACATAGGGGTCTGGATGGTCAAGGCCACCTGGCTGATCCACACAAGACACCTGGTCCTTACCTCTCCTGACGTGTCCGTGCTCATCTCTCTCATGCTCTCTCTCCCTCCTCTTCACGAGTCTCTGAACAGCACACAGCATGGTGGTGATTGTTTTTTCCAGCTTAGCAGAGAACTCTGAATGAAACGCGTGTTGGAGGCCTACAAAGTGAAAGAAACATGCTGCTTGAATATGATTTTAAGCAGAGATATTAATAGTAATATTATGGTTGGCATTAGTATTGGTGGTCTCTTACCTGTACTTTCATCCCCTAGAGGCAGAAGTTGGGTCTTCCAGGTGTTGAACTCAGCTAGGCTGGTCTCCATTTCTCCTCTTATATACTGCAGACCTCGAGCTATTGCCGGCTGGCTGTCTGCACTGCATACACACACAGCTGGTGTGAAGAGCTTCTCCATGTCGGGCAATTGGGCCATCACAGCGCCCAGCCGGTCAAAGCCGGAACAGCACACGGTAAAGTGATTCCTGAGGAAAACAGCAGGTGTGATGTGAAATAATTATTGGCATTTTCCTCATCCTCTGTAACTCAATGATGACAGCATAGGTACTATAATGCCAGGGTCAGGGGATCAATGCAGTCCATGGCCACCGGTGTTTATGATGGTCCCCATATTGCATTGTCCTTACTATCAAAGGTCATTTTCCATGACCTTCCGCTTGACTATACACAACAGTAGTTGTGTTCAGATGGACGGAGCATGATGTGTTATG
>OMLC01103432.1:2802-19165 GCA_900302585.1 Regalecus glesne | reverse complement strand
TAATGTATTTTGGTCCAGTGGCATAGTGTATGTGGGTCAACAGGGGCAATTGCTCTAGGTGCAAAATTCTTAGGGGTGCAACATTTCCAAATGAAAAAAATTAATATAGTAAAAAATTAAAAAATAGATTACTCTCCCCCTCACACAGAAAAATTCCCAATGCTCAAACATTGAAGACAGTTTGTTAACATGATGTGTCAAATAAATGCTGCTCCGTAACATTTTACAGAATTTAAGGGGGTTCAATACTTGCCTTGTCCTGGGCACTGGCAACCCACGCTATGATAGTGTTTGGGCAACATCATGCAAACCTCAACACTACTCTGTCAATGGAAATACAGTTTTTTGGAGATGATGGCAGAAAATGGATTATGATTAGAAAATCATTTTACGATAGGAATGGTTTTATTTTGATAATCTTTTTTTAAGAATTCCATCAAGAATGCATTGGCTCAACTTCAGGGACTTAAGTTGAGCCAATAATGACATTATTGACCATTAACAATGAGCTTACAAAAGCTCTTTACCTCTGACAGAAGTGGCTATAACCAAATGATTGTTATTATCTGGGTTTAAGCTTCGGAGGGAGCTGAACCCCAACTTGGGGTATTTCTACTCAACTGATAGTGGATATGACAAATGTCACATTTAAAATTGTCTTTCTCATTTTAGTGCACTTTTATTATAATGGAATTATAAATATTTTTATAAAGGACAAGTCTTATTGTAATCATTGAGATTATTTGTAAAGCAAAGTTACAAAAAGAGGTGAATCTGTTCAACTGGATAAGAAGTTTATTAAGAAACGTTTCGTCACTCACCAGGTGACTTCTTCAGTCTAAAGAAGTCACCTGGTGAGTGATGAAATGTTTCTTAATAAACTTCAGACTGAAGAAGTCACCTGGTGAGTGATGAAATGTTTCATAATAAACTTCTGATCCAGTTGAACAGATTCACCTCTTTTTGTGATTTCCCTACCTGGATTATTGAGCATGCATCAAGACGTAAAGCAAAGTTAACTTTAATGACATGACACACACATGTACATGGCAGTACACTTGTAAGGACTTTAACCCGGAAAATTTGGGCAGAATTATAAGATATTCCCCCAAAGGGGCACCATGGCAGTACTTTGAATGTCATGTAAGTGTTATTGTGGATGAATATAGATTTTTTATATGTTAGGGATGAAGCAAGGGGAGGTTGGATGACTTACCCTGAAAAAGAAAAGGTACTAAATGTCCAAATATGTTCTTTCAGTGATCCAACAAACTGTTAGTTTTGGGATATTCTGAGTCCATAGTCACTATAAACATACAATACTCTTGTGGTACAAAAGCCAAAAAGAAATGTATTATTGGGTGATCCACCAAAACATATTTTCCCAATGGAAATGCATAGTCGAATTAACAGTTCAAGACTTGTAAAATAACTTTCATCAATTCACTGCCCATTGCATTCAGTAAATCCTTACATACATAGATAAGAAATGAATAAGAAAACCAGTATTACCTTTGCTTGGTTGATATTCGTAGAAGTAAGTGTGAGGATTTTGACAGCCCAACTGCATTCATTCTAAGAATTCCCTTAAATGACTATTGCTTATAGTTCCATATGTCTGTCATTTATACTGTGTTATAGATGATTAGTTTAATTCAAATATGACCAATGCTTTTAGTATAAATAAATGTATAGGTAGCCTAACAGCTCTTGTCACTAGATATAATCAAATTAATACATTCATGTAATGTGTGAGATTATTTCTTTCACCCTCTGTTAATTTTACAGAGTATAAAGGATGCTTTTAAGGGGCTTCTATTAAGCTCTGTTATGTTGGTATTTTTCATTTATACAGGTGCCTGGAACAGTTGACATCATTGAAGTCCAGGTGGGGGTTAAATTGTTCCACCAAAAAGCTGGCAGGAAGCCAGCCATTATATATGATGGAACATGCTGTGCCTGATCATTGTAATGGTCACCCAGAGGTTCACATGATACCAAGGGCTCAGATGCATGTCATCTTTAATTGGCTCAAAATGATCTTCCATTTATTAAAATCAAAATAAACATACTGTAGGGAGATGGTACTGCCATGTTAATAAACTTGATTGAAAAGCAACATGTTTAAAAAACAGCTTCTGTGATTTAAGTGTCCAATAGTTATCACCCGACAAAAGCTGAAACACTAAAGCGTGTTTTTTTCTTGGAAAAGTCAAAGAATAGTATTTTTTTTATTGGAGTTTTACAACATACTTGTTTACTACTATGGATGTTAACAGTAGCATTGATCGTACAGAAATAGGATTAAGACAATGAATGGAGTCTTTGCTCACGGTTAACTTTTTTCCTTGAGAATCAGAAATGTTTGCTATTTAAATTTGCATTAATATTAATCAAATGTCCTTTATTCTGCTTCAGTGAATATATACCAACCTAGAAGAGCAAAAGACTAAAAAGGTTCAATATTCAATCAAACTTTAAAGCTGCTTTGGGAAAATGACTTAGTGCGTTAGGCCTTGTATTGCCTTTATCCTTATCTACTATGAATACCAGTTTAGCTCATTAGAGTTTCAGAAAATGAGGGAGGGAATGAATTTGCACATCTGATTACAGACTACTATCATTTTTATAGTATCATCAGGATCAGAGTCCATATCTCTAAAAAAAACACCTTAGCATATTTGCTGTGGCAGGTAATAAACAATGTTCTGAGAGGCAGCTGTAAGATGGTTTGTCTGAATGGCTCTCATAGTATAACCCAAAGCACAAGGGAGAGTTCATTCAGGGACACCGAGTGCACAGTCATCAGGAAGTGAAACAGAACAGAATGTGCTGTACTAATCTGATTGAAAAACACTGCCCTGAGTGAGTGCAACCAAAAAAAAAAGTTTCACTTAAACAGCTAAAAGTGGGAATAAACTGACAGTGGGAGAAGTAAAGGAAAATAAACTGAGCTGAACCATGAGAAATGATTTTGTTTAGTGATATAAAAGGCAAGTGCTCTGCACATGAAGGAGAGGGGTTGTCCTCTTGTACACATGCACCCATGCACCTACATAGAGCTGAGCAACATAATGCTCTTTGTGTTCAAGGCATCTGTGTTACGTACATCAGAGTAATCTCCTTCCTGATCCATTTTGGTCCCTGAACATTTGATCTCTGGAGCAAAGATACTTAACCCCTGCTCATACTGGCGATCTGAAAATAAACTATTTCATGCTTACGACTCTCTAAAAGAAGCACATTTGAGTAATCACCCCAATTTGAGAACTTCATGTCTTTTTTAAATTGTGTTTATTTTACTTAATGTATTTTTAAAAATAGTTTTACACCACTTCTACCAATGACTAGAGTACACTAGTATTATATGAATGAAGAGAGAATCAATTATGTTTTATAACAATAATAGCCATTTTATCACTTGCATAAAATGTATTTGGATAGTTAAAGAGTTGAAAAAAACCTCAGTGAGAAATAGCGTTAGCAGATCAGCTAATCTGTGACCTATAAATATCAACTCACTCTTGATTGCTTATTTTCAGACCTTCTTCTAGGAAATGATGCAATCTCTTTGTACTTTAGCATACCCCTGTGGGAAATCAGCTTGCACCCTCTGTACTTTTGTTCTCTTACTGGGTCAACTACATAGTGGATTAAAACTACCGTAAGATATTCAACTGTAAGATATTCAAGATAATTTAAGCATGAACAATTGTATTATGAGTCATTTCTCCAAAATAGAGGTAAATATGATGAACATACTATCCTTCATTTTCACAGTTAAATGAAGTTAGGATTTAAGTATTGAAGTATTGTTTATGTAGTGTATTTCCACATTTATTTCTGCCGAACATGTATGATAAATGTACTGATGAATCCAGATATGTTACCATGTAGCTTGTCCATATTACAAGGGCATGCTATGATATTTAATAGTGCAAATACAAGTAAATTATGACAGCTGATCTCAAAAAGGTGGGTGTTTTAGAGAAAAGGTCATCATTAACCATGTCATCATGAGGGTTAGGCAAGTCACTCTTGAAATGTAATGCATTACATATTACTACCTGCTTTCACTTGAAAGTAGGGTTTCTTTGCTATCTGTGTGCTTGATTACACTATTTTTTGCATTATTTACATAGACATAAATTCAAAAGTATATCAAAGCATTATAAAATGGAAGAGGGGAATGTTTCATAGTGGATAATGAAAGCTACGAAGCTCAAATGTGTTGCAGTTCCTTAAAAGTCTAGTGGTAGGCAATATTGTACACCCTTCTGAAGATGTAGACCTGAAATAGCTTATGTTAAACACTTATATTAACAATAGAGTGGGGGGCTGATGAAGCTCAGTGATGGTGTGTGCATTGGAAAATAACAAGCCAGATGTCGTACATTCAATCCCACTTTAGGGCATCAGAAGGGGCATCCAGCCTTAATCCCCCAGACTCAATCTAAGTCTCTGTCCACCCCCACAACATGGGGATTAATCAAGACACGTAAAATGGGCCATTTTTATTATTAGTGTGATGATAAAAAAACTAAATAGCCTAGAACTTTTACGGTTGCAATCAAAATTATTGAACCCCCGCTGGTAATCAGGTTCATTAGTTAAATGTACAAACAAGCATCTGTTTACAAAAGAAACAATCACACAGGAATTTTTTTATGTAGCTCATAACTAATATTGCAGGTGGTTTCTCCAAATACTGCAGTCTCAAAATTATTCAACCCCTTCATGACCAACATCTTTAGTACTTGGTAGAGCACCCTTTTGCTGTTATGACCATACATCCATCCATCCATCCATCCATCATCAACAGTTTATCCGGTGTTGGGTCGCGGGGGTAGCAGATTTCAGCCGGGACCTCCAAGCTGTCCTTTCCCTTGCAACATCCACTAGCTCTGATTGGGGGATCTAAAGGCGTTGCCAGGCCAGTGTGGATATATAATCCCTCCATCTGGTCCTCGGTCTACCCCGTGGCCTTCTCCCAGCTGGACGTGCCTGAAAAACCTCCTTTGGGAGGCGATCAGGTGGCATCCTTACTAGATGCCCGAACCACCTCAACTGGCTCCTTTCTATTTGTAGGGCCAGTGGCTCTACTCCGAGTCCCTCACGTATGTCTGAGCTTCTCACCCTATCTCTAAGGGAGACACCAGACACCCTCCTAAGAAACCTCATCTCAGCTGATTGTATCTGTGATCTTGTTCTTTCATTCATGACCCAGCTTTCATGGCCGTGGAAGAGAGTGGGCACAAACATTGACCGGTAGATGGAAAGCTTTGCCTTCTGGCTCAGCTCTCTCTAGGTAACAATGGTGTGGTAAAGGGAGCACAATACTGCTCCAGCAGCTCCAATTCTCTGGTCCAACTCATGCTCCATTCTCCCCTCACTTGGGAACAAGACCCCCAGATACTTGAACTCCCTCACTCGGGGTAAGGACTCATTCCCTACTCGGATTGGACAATCCTCTGGTGTCCTGCTTAGAACCATGGTCTCAGATTTAGAGGTACTGATCCTCATTCCAGCTGCTTCACACTCAGCTGCAAACCGATCCAGTGAGTGTCGGAGGTCAGAGACCGATAATGTCATCAGAACCATATCATCTGCAAAAAGCAGTGATTTAATCATAAGTTCACTGAATTGCAACCCCTCTCTTCCATGACTACACCTGGAGATCCTGTCCATGAAGGTCACAAACGGGATAGGTGGTAAGGAGCAACCCTGGCGGAGACCAATCCCTACTGGGTAAGAGTCTGACTTACTACCCAGAACTCTGACACAACTCTCACTTTGGGCAGAGAGAGATTGGATGGCCCTGAGTAGTGACCCTCTTATCTTATACTCCCACAGAGCTTCCCAAAATATACCCCTGGGGACTCGGTCATAAGCTTTCTCCAGATCTACAAAACACATGTAGACTGGATGGGCATACTCCCAGGCCCCCTTCGGGATCCTTGCAAGCGTAAAGAGCTGGTCTGTTTTTCAACGACCAAGACAGAATCCACATTGTTCCTCCTCAATCTGTGGTTGGACTATTGGCCGGACCCTCCTTTCTAGCACCTTAGAGTAGACCTTTCCAGGGAGGCTGAGTAATGTGATCCCTCTGTAATTATCTAACACACTCTGGTCCCCTTTTTTGAACACTGGGACCACCACCCCTGTCTGCCACTCTTTAGGCACTGTCCCAGAATTCCAGGCAATGTTGAAGAGACGTGTCATCCATGACAGTCCCTCAACACCCAAAGCCTTCAGCATTTCTGGACGGATCTCATCAATCCCTGGGGCTTTGCCACTGTGGAGTTTTTTGACTACCTCAGTGACCTCCTCCAGGGAAATTGATGTTGATCCTCCATCATCCTCCAGCTCTGTCTCTATCCTAGAGGGTGGGTTAGTTGGGTTCAGGAGGTCCTCAAAGTGTTCCTTCCATCGTCCCATTACCTCCTCAGTTGAGCTCAACAGCGTCCCATCCTTACTATAAACAGCTTGGACAGTTCCCCGTTTTCCCCTCCTGAGGTGCCGGACGGTTTTCCAGAAGCGCTTTGGTGCTGACCTAAAGTCCTTCTTCATGGCTTCCCCAAACTCCTCCCACACTCGCTGCTTTGCCTCTTTCACTACTGATGCTGCCGTCCTTTGGGCCTGTTTTTACCTGTGAATTAAGTGTTTCTTAAAATGTTCTTCTTAAATTGTACTGGTCGTCTCTATCTGAGAACAGTTGTATGTTGCCACAATGTAGAATACATCTTGCTTTGTACAACATTTGTGCAGTCTTAAATTCTACCGAGTCTATAAGCTTCATAGCCAAGGAATTTGAAAGCAATTTTTAGTGTATTACCCATGACTTATATTGTTTACTATTGTTATTGTTCTTTTTAAGAGTGTAAAATAAATTTAAATTGACGTGATACCTTACATATGGCATTGATACAAATACAGAACAAACAATTTAGGGCCCAATATGTCTTGATGTATGTTCAATAATCCACGTAAGGACATAACAAAAGGAGGTGAATTGGTTCAACCAGATCAGAAGTTAATTCAGAAACATTTCATCACTCAAACCTGTGATCTCTTCAGTCTGAGCTGACTGCAAGCATTCCCATCATTTTAAATAAAACATTTGCATGCCAAAATACAAAGGCTGGTTTCATATGCAAGTATGGTCGTTAACTCCACAGTCAGTGGTAATGAGTACTATTCAGAGAAGATTGGCGAATAATTGCAATCATAGCATTGTAAGATGGTGAGAGACGTATGTTTAAGTCCCCATTTTAGTTCAAGGATAGTCATCCCCTCCTAACATAGATGGCCTCTTTAAGCCCCCTTTCAAACCAGTGTTTGTATGTTTCCCACCTGACTGTTTGTTTGTACCCGATGCTGTGAGGAACCGGGTTCTGGAGTGAGGTGACACCAGTTGCTTTACCAGTCATCCAGATTTTAATTGCATCATGTTCTTCCAGTGGCGGCGGTTCTGGTGGCCCACCATGGCAGCTGACATCAGGGAGTTCATTTTCACAGCAAGGCATCCCACCAGCAACAGGCAGGCCTGCTCTCTGCTGGGCCACATGCTTCCCGCTGCACCATCCACCATCCTGTCCCGGCCCCAGTGTACCAGGTTGGTCAGAAGGTCTTGCTGTCCACCACCGCCCTGCCCTTAATGTCCCCCTCCAGAAGCTAGCATCGAGGTACATCAGGCTGTACCCCATCGACTGGTTCATCGACCCCTCCGCAGTCCAGTTGGTCCCCCCTGCCTCCCTCCATCAGGTCCACACAGTGTTCTAAATCTCCCGGATCAAGCCATTCATCACCAGAACCCTTGTGCCACTGACCCCCATGCCGCTCCCTCCTCAGCTGATGAATGCCCCCTCCCCCCCAGTGGATTGTGAAGAAGCACACCAGAAGAACACCATGGGTTCCAGAACATGGTTGACTAGGAGGGGTACAGTCCAGAGGAACAAAGCTGGGTTTCTGGTTCCTGATCATGTCCCGTACTTTCCTCTGCCACTTCTACAAGGCCCAATGTGACATCTCTGGTTGGTTGCCAGGGTCTCCCACTTAGGGGGCGTCCTGTTATGGCTCCACATCCACATTTCCTCTGACCAGGTGTGGTGAGCACAATTTAAGGCAATCTTAATTTCATCAAGGAACCTACAAGCACCCTAGTCATCTCAACAGTCAACACCAGATCTTCCAAAAGATCTCCTGGTCTCAGAGGCTAGTGCCAGCTTGCCTTCCTCTCACATTTGATTTTTACCTTGACTCCCGAACTCTGCTTGATCCTGACCTTGATTTTTTTGTGGATTTTCCTCAGTGCTTATTGCCTGACCTTTTGACTTATACTATTGGTCCTTGAACTGTGTTTATTAAAGGCCCTGCTGAGCAAACTGTCATTGTCTGTCTCCTGGGTTGTGAGTTTGAGCCCGGAGTCAACCAGCCTGAACAGAACAACCATCCTTGAACAAAGATGGGAGCCTGAGAGTACATGTGTCATCATCTTACAATGCTTTGATTACAAATATTCCCCAATCCTCTGTGAATAATACTCGTTACCACTGAATGTGCTGTCAATGACCAATTTGCATATGAACCCAGCTTATTGTTGTATGGTATCACTGCATTGTTTATAAGGGTGGGGATGCTGCAGTCAGCTCAGACTGAAGATGTCACCTGTTTGAGTGATGAAACGTTTCTTATCCAGTTAAACTGATTGACCTTTTTGTGATTCCATCACCTGGATTATTGAGCATGTATGAAGACATTTTTCTCATACAACCTTTCTATCAATTTCAGACCAGCAATGGGTAAAAAACACACAAACATTAAGCTTTACTCCCATTTGAGGGAATCTTAATTAGTACAGAGATTCTTGAGCTGCCATAGGTGACATGCATTGCTTGCTTCGTGGAGGCAGCCTTCTAGACTCTTGAAGGTGACTTCTGCCATGGCACTGGCAGGGGTCTATGAGGTGTTAAAATGGTTGAATGGGGAAGCTGACCCCTGGCACAGGCCACATGGCCATCTTTGGACCGACTGGCTGCATAACTAAGAGAGTGGAAGGTGTAGCCAAGTTTCACTTGGGGTGACTCACACACCAAGATACAAACAACCATGTAACCAAGAATGCACATACACACCTGTTGCATTTCAAAATTACAAACATTGTCACTTATGCATATTTGCTGTAACATTGCAAGTATGCAGTTGGTGTGTGAAAGTAATATTACTTTATTTTGATTTTCAGAGTAAACAAAAGGATGGAGGAAATTTTGATTCATTCTCGTGTCCGTCACTCACTTCCCCTTTTCCACTGCCCTGCCTGCTAGATATAAATAGCTTGTTTGCTGTATATGTGTCATGTGGCCCTACCAATCTAGCCTTATGACCTCTGGTCATGGAACCCCCATCCCACCCCATCACCCAGCAAATAGATATGGCAATGACAAGCTCAACCAACATTCTTTTGGTTGATAGTCCTGACAGATTCTCAGCTAGGTATAGAGAGATCACTTCGTAACTAATACTGCTGTGAGAACATATCAAGCCACAGAGCCCTTCCACCCTGTAAAAGACAGCAACACCCCTGTGACATGCATATTGATAGCCACCTCTCCTCTTCATATCATCTCAGTTGTGCTGCTTTTTTCACCGTCGCTAGAACTAACTTTTCTTATCTGCTCGTTACTTAGTTAATCCTCATCTTGAAATGGAGAATTATCCAAAACACCCACACATTCATGTCACCCCTCCTTAATTCTTGTTCTTTCAAACCCAGACATTCATATTATTTTAATTTTGCTCTCATCCAACTTTATCGATCACAACTCTGTGCACACATTATTCCTTTCACCAGCTTTCAACTTTGGCCCACTATTGGTCCTTTGCAGCCCCTCAATCTCTTCTGTGAGCGGCGGTTTCTGATTGATTCATTTCTTGGTATGACAAATGTAGATTTAGTTATCATATTCTGTCTGCTAGAGGCGGGAGTATAATATTATATTTTGCTGTAGGAGCTTTTTGTTTATCCCTGAGTTGAGATCATGGAGGGCGGGAGATGCCGGGGGATGAGAAGATTGACACATGCAGCGTGTGACCAGTGAGGTGGAGAAATGCACCCCTTACGGCGGATATTCTAAGCCTGATGAGGTTGCATTTTATTCCAGACTCAGTGACTCTAGGTCAAGGCTATACACCAGTGATTGTATCAATGTTCAATGTGTATTACAAACAAACACACACACATACACACACACACACACACAGTTTGATTACAAGACTGCTTTTTATCATGATGCTTCCGCCAGCATCCTATATTGCTGTACAATAGCTGAGGGGAGATAAGTTGACTTGGAATTTGCGTGACACACTTGGGTTTCACAGTGGGGTGAATTTTTTTTAAGTCATAGGACTCATGTAATTAGATTATATACATTCATCTTAACCCTTCCTCTTTGTATCATATCTCATTGGCAGTGTGATAGTTGCTAATTCCCATCCAAATAACAACTGCATACGGGCCTGTGAGTTGAGCAGAATGATGTTCAGGCAAAGGATGCACCAGGATCACTATAAATCTGTCGCAGACATTTCATAATCTGCTTTGCCAGCTGGGTACATTTCCACACAAATAGCAAAGACTGACATGTTCTCCACTCCCCACCCAGCATTCACTCCCTCAAGTATTTCTTTTCTTTGACTTTCTGACCACACTTTCTCTTTCTCCATGCCAGGATTGTCTCCTCAAAATCCTCTTCTGTATTTCATCATATTCAAACATTTATATTTGGTCTTGGATTTCTAATCTCTGTCTCTTTCCTGTGTAAACCCCTACCCATCAAAGGGAAATTGCTGTTTTGATAAATGATACCTAAAACACTTGAAATCCAACCCCCAGACAGTGGTGGCATATAAAAAGCACTCCCCATTCTCCAGGGTAGGAACGGATGGACATTGCTTATGATGTGAAGGCCACAGTCTATAGCCATCCTGGGTGGGCAAGGGTGACCACAGCTTAAGAGAATAATCTCTGGGACGGGTCTGAGCCTTTGTTTTTCTTCAAAGGGTTTCAAAAGGGAAGTACCCACCTCAGGTTTTACAACCAGGGTTAACCTCTCAGACAGACCAGACGAGTCCCTTCACCAGAGAATAATATCCATAGTCCATTGAAAACACAAAGTGGATGGACACATGTGTGATTTTTTTTCTTTAGTCCTTGATCTTTTCGGTAGGAATCAGTCTGGTGCTGTATGTTATGTCACTGTCTCTGAAAAAC
Organism: Regalecus glesne; assembly: GCA_900302585.1. Taxonomy (NCBI): domain Eukaryota; kingdom Metazoa; phylum Chordata; class Actinopteri; order Lampriformes; family Regalecidae; genus Regalecus; species Regalecus glesne. Next base: position 7,896 of record OMLC01103432.1, on the reverse strand, counting down.
ACTCTGGCATGCACACTGACATATATGAACACGTAGGGGTCAGGAGATGCCAAGGACACTGCCCTTCTCCATCTCTGACTGCTGCTCAAAACAGAGTGCTGGGGTCAGATCAACCAAGGCTAAGAAAGACATGGACAAACATGGTTCTATCCTTTTAACCCTTCACCCCCGACTCCTCCCATTGACCATTCACACAGCCCACCAAAACAAAGACGGAGGGACGGGTTGAGGGATGGATCGAGGGATGGAAAGGGATAAGGAAAGTGACCGAGAGCTCTACAGAAATACCAGAGATGAGAGATAACCAATTAATGTTTGTCGTACTTGAAACCGTACATTGATGTGGTCAAGCTGAAATAACTCAAGTAGTGCTGAAAAGTCCTTGTCAGTGGGAACAAATGAACAGGTGTCAACTCTAAAAAGCCTTTCTTTAAAGAAAAGCAGCATCTCATTAAGCTGTCCATGCTGGTGAGATTAGAAGGTAATTAGCATGTACCGCAACATGATTCAGAGAATAAATTTGCATATCTGATCAACATGATATCACATGTTATAATTATAATTTTGAAGAGATTTTGTGGTAGAGATCATAAATATGTTGTGTTTTGATACAAAATTTCCATCCATCCATCCCCCATCCATTGTCAACTGCTTATCCAAAGTGGGTTCCCCTCGGGGAGCTGAAGTCTATCCCAGCGCTCATGGGGTAAAAAAAAATAATTGTAATGAAGGTTGTATTTTGTTCCCAATGAATGCTTGGTTTCTCTCTTTCTACTGTTGACTTTCTGTCTCTACCACAACTCCCACTTTCATTTTCATTCTCTCTCTCTCCCTCACACACATACACTTCCTGCAAGTACAGCTAAAAGACTTCATTGTTGTACCGCACCTGCCTTGTCTCCAGCACGACTACAGTAACGTGTCAGATTTCTGGGTAATTCATGTCCTGCTTGTTCCTGAATTAGTGTCCATGTTATAGTTACATGTAGGCCTGCTCCCACCAGTCAGGAGATTGTTTTCAGAGCCACAGTCCCGGACTGGGCGGGATAAGTATGCCAACACATGACACTTGGATAAATGAGGGGGGGGCAGAGGGACACTGCATTTCTACAAGTAGTGAAGAAATCAGAAATTGTTTTTAAATTTGAGGCTGTAAAATAACTACTCCAGATCTTTTGATTTCTGTGCATATGTTGAGGTGGTGTGTTTTTCGTGTTTCTGACTGTGTGTGTTTGGGGGGAGGGGTATATACAGGTGAATGTGTGTGCTATACCTCTGTCCCTGTTTTGGGCTGATCCCCTTGTGGAGGGCACACAGCCCTGGCATGTTCAACATGGCAGACATTCTGTCTGGGTGTCAGGCTCCTGTCATGGCAACAGGGTGACCTGCTAGCCACCTTGGGCTATAGGTGGTAGTGGGTGTGAGGTGTGGAATGAGTTAGCAGAGGAGTGAAAGCATTGTCATTGGATGTTACAAGCTGTGAATTATGTGAAGACAAGCTAGTTCCCACAAATTAGAAAGTGAGAGCAGCTACTTGTGGAGAGGATATCACCAAAGCCAGAGGTAGGTTGTTGATAGAAAGGGCATTTGGGGGTGATGGTGGCATAGTGTGGTGGTGAAGGGAGGTGAGAGGCCTATATCTTCTGACCCCCTGCTCTGCTACATCTTTATTTCATGGCTGACAAAATGCATGCCAGTTCGGTGTACGGAATTCTGCCTCGCCATCTGATTTATGGCCCTCAGCTGCTTCCAGCCACCCCAGCTGGCCTTCAGATGGGCCTCCATGAGAGAAAGCAAGAGAACGGAGAGAGAGAAAGTGAGAGAGACAGAGAGAGAGAAAGTGAGAGAGACAGAGAGAGAGAAAGAGAGATGAAGGAAGGAAAGTTAGAAGCAATTGGGTATAAAAGTATACTTAGTAGAGAGGGAAATGAAAATAAGTAAAACTGGATGAAAGAGCACAGTGAGATTATGAAAGGATGGAAGAGAAATAAAAAGGCTGAGCCTGTTAAGAGAGTCATCTGAATTCAACGCTCATTCTCTCCATTGATCTGACCATTGAAAGGGAAACCAAAATGTTTGGCTTAATTTAGCCAATTAGTTGTGAGAGAGCCCATTCTAGATGTGCTATTGAACGGCTCTTTGCTCAAAGTGCTTACTTTTGGACCGCTTGCAGAAGGATCAATTGCGGGTCTTGTGATCGGATTAGCCAGGTAATCAATCCTGGCCACTAATATATTAACAGGGTAATTATGGCCACTCTCAAATAGGCAGCCCCTGCAGTGAGGATGGGGTGGGGGATGAAAATGACACAAAAGATATAACCCCACACTAGCGCCACCTAATTCTCTTTTGCTATTTTACATGCAAGCACACACAGACATATATATATACACACACACCACCATCACAGCTAATGCTGCTGCAACCCATGTTGAGAAGGTGTTAATCACATTACTAATGATAACACTTCTCACTACTATCATAGACATGTGCACCAGCAAAGCCTAATGTCTTAAATCTCCCCACCGCTCACAGCAAAACTTGTACACATCACATAACCTTGTCTGAAGCATGGCAGAATCTGCCAGATTCTGAATGTTCATAGTTCATAATGACAAATAACTGCACTTGATTTTATTATTCTAAGTCAGTCATAAATAGTCCATGTAGATTTCAGCATTTCCTGGGTCACTCGCTACCGAATTCTCACCTATTTCAAAGAGCTAATTAAATATGCAGATTGCCTTAGTTAGGAGAAAGAGTATGAGAGAGAGAGAAAAAAGAGTTTATTTTTGCAGGACATTTTTTTAGTCAATTTTTGCCTTCAGGTAAATTGAAGAATTGTCAGGAAAGTTAATGATCTGAAAGGGTTTAGTGAAGCAAAGTATTCTTAAACACTGTCACGTTTAAAAGCGTTCGCTCCTGTTAACTGTTTAAAGGCTGTGCGCTTCTTTTGAAGAGCTCAGATTTTTGTCTGTGGGTGGTTACAGGCTTAGCCAAGCTGCTTTATATTCCCCCCAGGCTTTGTGCCTTTGGCTGCCATATGGGAGAGAGAAAACAGCAATATAAGTACTTAAGCAAAGTTTATATTTACCCAGGAATTTTCTCGGCTTTGCTTTACTTTGCTGGAAAAACAATAACGAGACTGAATTGACGCTACCATTATAAGCACTTATGCAAAGTTCATATTAGCAATGGTAATTTCAACCTTGGCAGGAATGTCCAAGAAGCTGTACTTAATGCTCTCACAGGTTTAGAACTGGCCCTTCTATCCACGCTGAGTGAGTACTGTTGTGACATTTGGAAAGAAAGGCAATGTTAGAGGAAAAACCACTAACCACAATCACAGTATTTATGTCCTGATCCAGATCACTGTTTTTTGGTATTTGTTTATGTGATCCTTCTACTTACATGCAAAAAAGGATCTGTCCTCTCTCTTTATTTATTAAATCTTATTCTGATATCTAACGCTTGAGAACCCAAATTGACTATGATTTATTTAGTTTATTCGATCAGCTAACTAACTTTACTGCTTTCTGGAAAGGTTTAGTATAAGTATTTTGTACAGTGTATTTGGTAAATGTATATTGAGGCTATCTTTATTGAGCATTGCCAAAACGACAGTTAACACGTTACTTATCTGACGTAGAAGAAGGGCTTTGGACATTCACTGGTCATGTGTCATCAGTTGTCTTACCTAGAATTAATATATTCTTGTGGTAATACTGACAAGTCACGATAGCATGGGTACAGATGAACATCATGACTATCAGATCTTTCTGTCCTGTAGACTCAGGTTGCAATTGCGTTCTTACTCAAGGCAGGCAATTTAATCAGTTGCATCATATCCAGTATTCCAAATACTGTCTCATAGATTTCGGAAATAACTTGCGGGTTCTGCAAAGTATATCAAGGTATTTGGCTGAGTTGCAACAAAGCAGAATATGAGAGCTGTTTACCTAATTACGCTTAGCAAAGCTATCCATCTGGATCGTCAAGCAGCAGGCCCAGTGCATGCTGGGAGATTAGGCAGCTCTGTCACGTCTAAACTTGATCTTTACAGTCACTGGTAGCATATACTTTCTTTTGCTACACTGAAAATATTAAAGCCTTTGAGTCTTTAACTCTTGAGAATATTTGACTTATTATGATTTGGTTAGTTTGATACCTAACTAACTTAACTGATTTCTGGATTTTTTTTTAAAAATTTTTTGTTTGACGGATGCCAACGATAGTAAGAAATAAGACCGGTGTAACTTTGCTGTTCCAGTTTCTGGAAGTAAAGGGAAGTTTGTGTTAGTGACTGGTCATGTTTACCATGTGTTCAATGTGGGGGTTGTAATTGAGTGCATATGACAGGTAGTTACCGGTCTTAAAAACTTGACTGCGTTGCTGTGTTTCATGGATACATATTGGTAGGAAATAGCATTTGCTTCTAAGTTGTTGATGCTGTTCCAACTAACCAGTTGGAAGTCATAATTATTTTAGAAAGGAGTATTTATGACATTCACAGAGGCTGCAAAAGGATCACATTTATGGGACCAGACTTTGTGAATAAGTGTATCTTCTTGCATGTGTATGGTTAACATTGCTTATATCAAAATAATATTGTCAAGAGAACATCTTCTCTTGCCTGCAAAACCTTCTGCCTCCTCCTATTTCTTTATTTATTACACTTTTCATTGACGCTCTTCGAACTTCAGACAAATCTTTGTTGTCTGAACCATCTGTCTGGCACCGGAGTAGAGAAAACAGAGAAAATAAAGGACAGAGAGAACACAGGAGGCGGGGGAAACAGAGGTAGAGTACAGAGGGAAAAAAAGAAAAAAGGAAAAGTAAAGACAGTGAGGAATGAATGACGGGTATTGGAAGAGAAAGAGAGAAAGAAAGAGACAGAGTGGAAGGAGTGTGCCTCCTCCTCTGTCTCTCTCTGCTGTACTCACTGCCAGCTCCTTCTATTCAAGGAGCTTAACCAGCTGTGAGATGGGCTTGGAATACCAAACAGACACCGTTCGCCTCCTCCTCATTCTCTCTATTCTCCATCTCTTGTCTGCCTGAGTAAGACTGAGCCCCCACTGCACTCCCCCGCACCCC
>OMLC01103429.1:17811-28654 GCA_900302585.1 Regalecus glesne | reverse complement strand
GGGGGATTAAGGCCACTAGACTAGAAGGTCACTAGACTAGAAAAGCAGAAAAGTGCCACGTAAAAATGAACTTAACTTAATTTATTTATTTTCAAAACATGATCTATGAAGGGCTCCACATGCAAAAGAAAAAGAACAGAAAACTAAAATTAACCGGAAATCAAGAATACAAACATGGAGAGGAAGGAAAGGAAAGCCAATTTATCTAGTATTCTTACAATGAAGCGTGTTCTCTGCATATGACCCATCCTATTGTACAGAAGCAGTGACAGCTGCAGCACCTGGGGAGCAGTTAATAATAATAATAATAATAATAATGATTCCCTTATCAGTCCCTCAAGTGGAAATTTGGATTTCTCTGCATTTTTGACCCAACCTATTGTATAGGAGCAGTGAGCTGCCAACATATGGCGCTCAAGGTGCAGTTAGGGGTTCAGTGTCTTGCTCAAGGACACCTCGACATGCTGTATGCAGGACCGGGGATCGAACCTGCAACCTTACGATTGCCAGATGGCCGCTCTACCCACTGAGCTATGCCGCCCCCCTTGTTAGGGGGGCATCCCTAAGTGTCTTACTTAAGAACATTTCAACTTCCTTTAAGAAGGAGCCAGGGATCAAACCAGCACTCTTGCAATTACTAAATAACCTTCTCCACCTCCTGGGTTATGTTGCCCCTTGAAACATAATAAAAGCACTCTGAGATATGATATTAATAAAAATATCCTAGAAAGATGAAGAAGACCTTTAGAAAAGACACAATATGAAAAAGTGGTATTTAGAAGGGAGTGAAAAGATCACTGGGCGGCATTGTCTGGTGATCGGAAGGTTGCAGGTTCGATGCCAGCACCTGCTGAGAAGAGTGCCAAAGTGTCCTTGAGAAAAACACTGCTCCCCTAACTGCTCTGCCCTGTGATGGACTGGCAACCTGTCAAGAATGTTTCCCCACCTTTGGTCCAATGAGGACTGAGATAGGCTCCAGTTCCCCTGAAACCTGACTTTGGATATGCGGTTGACGATGGATGGACGGACGGATGGATGAAAAGACTACATTGATGTATTTGATCCCAGTTCTTCACTGCCCCAGAGGCTAATGGTGCCAATGCAATAGTACTAATACCCCAACTACTAGAATCACAGCCTCAACAACATGCACAATTTCTATAATTTCTATAAAGATGTCAATCTACGAATAGCAATTACAGGGGGGTAGGTGTGTGCTGCACATGTGTTATTTGTATACGTGTTCACTTACATGCATGTACTTGTAGGGCATGTGGACCCAGCAGCTGTCACTATCAACTAGGCAGCAGCTCTCACTTTCATCTCTAATCTAAATTCACCTGTCCCGTACAACTGTGTGGCCCAAATCTCCGACCTAAGCCCTCCTATCGTATAGCGAAGCGCTAAGCCTGGCCTTCGATCAAACTTCACGATGTGTCGTTGGTGAAACAGCACGGACACTTTGAAACAGCCTGTGGAATCTCAAACTACTTACAGCTGATACAGAGAAAGTCGGCTGATTTCGCAATACCACCGCTTTGTGTGAGATTGTCTTTATGCAGGGAGCACATGTCTTTAATCTCCCGTAGCAACAGTAAAAGATGCAATTGAAAAAATTGTGGTGCACTTTACGGATGGATGCTGAACAGGGAAAAAAAGGTCCGATTTCATCACAAACACACACACACACACACACACACACACACACACACACACACACACACACACACATGCATATGTACAAACAGTAGTTGCACAAACACATGTTCGGTCTCAATGAGAACAAAAAAAACAAAGATTCAAACACGTGTAGCGACACACCCACAGCACCTAAAAGACACAGTGACTGAGTTTCATGCAAATGGAGACCAAAGTAAACGCAGCCTTCCTTCTAACCACCAATCCAGCAGTTTGCACCTAGACACCAATATGGAAGGTTTTTGGATTGGCTGTGGTCTTCCATGTCTTTAACACCTCTGCAGGGACACACTGCTCACGCCCGAGCCCTGACCACAAACCTCTATACATGTCTGTGCGCTTCTGCACGTTTATCCACTTATGCACTACATAGTTAACTTTGCAGGAATGCTGAGGCCTTTTTTTGTCAGCATGCCAAAGTGGGCCTACCAAAGACACCTCAACATTCCTGACATAGAAAAGCTTTGTCTTCAAGCTAACATACGATAGAGACCATAAAACACACCGTGATTAACCTCATGAAGTTGTTCAGCAAACGAGAAAATCCTAACCTGAGGGCATCCTTTAAGTTGTCTTAGTGTCAGTGGAAATCACAGCAGTGTTAAAGGGTTGTTTGTATTTTCCTTTTGTTTATCTCTGTGTTATTACTGTGTCTGCCTCAGGGTGTCTGTGTGTGTGTGTGTTACTACATGCAGGGGCCTGTGTGTTTGTGTGAGGCCAAATTTGGGAACCACATCTGTCAAGGCCTGAAAACATTTTTTCTCCTCATTCATTTTCTTCTCCCAGAGGGCCGTGTTAAATCAGCGGTTAGCACGCTGGCTTCATGAACTGATGAGCCAATGGCAGCGGGTTTGAATCCACTGCGGGGTATCAGGAAGGGCATCCGGCCTTAATCCTCCAAGTTCTATCCAAGTCTATGTCCACTCCCACATTCTAGGGACTAATCGTTAAAATGGCTCTTTTTTAATTTGTTTTTATTCTTAGGTCTGATGGTAGAGCCCAACATTCCAAACATAGAATATAACTATTTCCTATTGATCAGTTCAGTTGAATTACCAAATGACGAACCGAGGGTGAAAGCATATCCAACTACATCATGGCACATATAGGAATTGCCATGTTTTTGCACACACTCCCTCCATCATCGATCTGGTAACACTAATCCCTGACCATGAAGCTGTGAATCGAACCACATGAAACGTTCTCATTGCTGTGTACAATGTTAGCTTATATTTACCTTGCTACTTACCTCTATAGATACCTATTTCATAGGGATCTCTTTCAAAGAAGGATCTTGAAACCAAGTTTACACCCAAAATTCACGACGAGACAAAAACCTGTTTTATAACTGTTGCAGCTGAATCAAGTCAGCTGATGGCATCACCCGTCACCACCTTGTCAAGTCTCCATGGCCAGTCTTAGAACATAAGCCACTCATGTTTCAACAGCTAATCAGCTCCTCGCCAAGTCCGCTGGTCAAGCCAGTTTCAACTATCAGCCATTCAAAATGGCAGTTTTTAATGTTTTCACTGTTTCATCAATAGAAGAACTGCAAGTCCCCTGATTCACTATCCCACTCACTACCCTCTTACTCATATTTTAAGATGTTACAAAGTATACAGCTAAGAAAAAAAACACCTGAAAAGCCAGTTAGAAGTACAGACATTGTTGTCATGGAAACAACAGTGTCTCCTCTAATCTCATTGGTGGGAACTGGTAGGTTAAGTGTACTTCAGACTACATTCTTTTACAAGTAGTTGCAAGTTCTTTGATTTAAACCCTGCTTAAGAGTGTGTGTATTGGGTGTTTGTGTATGTAAGAGTGTGCGAAAACATCTTAAGCCCCAGAACATTCAGGTTACTATAATCACACTGTGAGGTACCTCAACATTCCTTTGGCAGGAATGTGTGTCTTCAAGCTAAAATACCAAAGAGCATAAACGCATCTTAATTGCTCTAGTAAAGCTGTTCAGTTGATGTGTGGGTTACATGCATGTAAACCTCATACCCTAGCCTGCTCAAACCTGCGACCTCTGACTCATCATTTTCTGAAGTGGGCAATCTATCATTTGAGCTGACAAGTCCACATCTAAAAAAAAACACAACAAACTTTAAGGACTTGAACACGGTACGAAAAAAAAGGCAAACAACTCAAAGCGCTAGGTCTAGTTTTTCTTTTCGTGAAAACCCAAAATAAATTTCTGCCCACTGAATGATGCTTGCATCATGTACTCAGTTTTCTCCATTTAATATTGGTGATTTATTAAATTCATTCTACAGCTCCACTCTCTGAGAGTCACATGTAATACTCACAGGCTGGGCAATATGGACAAAATCAAATATCACAATTTTTTGACCAAATACCATGATATTGATATTTTGAGGATATTGTAGAGATGACTATTGAGCCCTGAATAAATATTTACATGATGAAATTTTTATAAACACTCATTAGCAATGTCGATTTGATGCTTAAACAGGTAGGAATATTATAACAGCTTGAAAAGTTGAATAATATAACACCTACAATAGGTTACTAAGTTCAGAAAATTGCATGTCTTCACTGTAATGCAATATCTAAAATCAGATAATCCTTATATTATGTCCCAAGATACTATATTGTAAATCCCAGATGATATCACGATGTCTTATATCATGATATCAACATAATATCAATATATCGCCCATCAGCAGCTGCTGACTGCTCCTCTGTAATAGGATGGGTTAAATGCAGAGGACATATTTCAAGGTTCAAGAACTCATTATAAGACTTCAATGGCAAAATAAAGTGGCTTTCCCTTTCCAAGTTACATGTCTGAAAATGTACAATAAAACAGCAGGATTAGATAAAACTGGTCCAAAATGGAATTAAGTTATAAGGGGGGTAAAGGCAAATGGACAGCCAGTGGAGGGCTACCATTCTGGGTATAATCCATATGATAAAAAAGCCTCTCTTAGTCTTACCTTCACCTTCAATGGAGCACTTGCAGGGGTCCAACATCTTTGAATGGATGACTCCCATCACCGGGTAGCCCTCCACCCTCTCTGCGGTCTCCCTGGCCATAAAGCAGATGCTGCTCCCATCATCAGGGGCAACTGTTTCTGGGTTTGGGTCGTAACCGTTCTCCACCAAGCTGGTCAGCCTTCTCAGGGTCACGCCTTTGGCACTGAGGATTTCGGCTTCGGAGCCACAAGTCAGCAGCTTCTCAGCAAAGTCCACCCCACCATGGATGTCTGACAGTGCTTGCTGCAGCTGCACCCTCTGTAGGTGGAGCTGGTTCCTGAAGGAGGCAGGGACAGTTCAATGCTTCAGAGCACCAGCGTGAATAATTTGGTGGCATCTACGAGTGAGGTTGCAGATTTTAACAAACTTAACCCGCACATAACTACACCGATTCCCCCTTTCCAAGCATGTTGGAGAACCTATAGTGGCCTACAGGGGGCAGTAATATAAGATGGTTAGCCAGCATCAGCAACCACTTATTCCTCAACTTTCTGCGTCTTCGTCCTCCAACTGGTGTATTCGCAATGGTGCCCCCAGATTCAAGCTGCCACTTCAACATGAAAACACAAAAGGCCTTCTCTAGAGTCCAGTGTTTGGTTTTTCCATTTTGGGTTACTGTAGAAAGATGGCAGTGCAAGTAGACTGGCTCCTCATTTAGATATGAAGGACTCATTCGAAACTAAGGAATACTTAATGATTCAGAGTTTCAGGTAATAGTAATTTAACAGAAAATTTTGTTTGAAAAAGCGAAATGAAATATGAAATACCATGCAAATCATTGGCTTTATCCCCAAAAGACAATATTTATTATTATAAAAAAGAGCATCTTTTTAGTAATACCTGCGCTGAATTTGCAGCTCCTCCAGGCGGTGCAGAAGAGATGTGCAGTGGCTCTGTACAGCACTGGCATAACCTCGTGCGAATGCTCGTACCTCGGCAGCAACAGCCTCCACTCGTGTCTGCAAGGTCTCCTGGGATATCTCCACCTAAGTAAGATAGAGAGCTGAGAAGGAGTTATGAGGTACATTTTGGTTAGAATAAAATAAAAAACAAAAGCTTATTTATATTGCACTTTTAAATACATGGTTTCCATGTGCTTTATATACAATCATAAAAAATAAAGTAATTTTTCCCTTGTGAGACAAATAAGGAATCTTAAAATAAAATTAGAATAAATAGATAACATAAATACAATGTAAATTAATGTTAATAGTGATGCATACCGATAGAGGCTGGGCAATGTGTGTAAGCCAAATCTCCTCAAACCTGAGGAAATTTCTAAACCAACGATAATAACTCGGTAAACGAGACTGGATTCATATAAAAGACGTACTCACAAGCACGAACAGGTCTAAATAACTTCCTCCATTCATTTTGGTGCAAGCTTGACAAAGAAAACAAAAAGCCTCAAAACATTTAGCTTCTAGAATCCAGACTCCTCTCATCCCAAACGCACCTTCTGCAATGACTCCTCCAGACGCTGCAGGCGAGGTCGTAGGTTGCCGATGACCAGTTCTCGGATGCGGTCACCATGACGATGGACGACATCTCGAGCCGGACAGCAGTGGTGGTCACGATGGAAGGTGGCAGCACACTCCAGGCAGACAGGTAGATCGCAGGACTCACAGGCAAGCCGGAGCTCCTGTCCAGGATGTAGGGAGCAGAGGATGGGCCGTGAGAGGCAACCATGCTTCCTCAGCTCCTGCAGACACTGCACAGTGTGAGAGGCCGTCCGCTTCTGTCGCCTACGAGAGGCCGAGAAACATGCTGTTTGAGATACTACGAATGATTATAAATAACAAGAAGACCAAGTTACCACCTAGGTCAGTGGAGTCTCACTGAACTGATGTGAATAGACAAGGACTCTATGACTAATGCCAGGTACTCTATACATGGTAACAATGGAAACGGTACTACTGTATCCCTACTGGTACAAATGTATTTCCTTTATACTACACTGACAAAAAGACAGGAGGTGGAGCTGGAGGTGCTAAGACTTGAAGATACTAAGATTTTTGTTGGAAGTGACAATGACAGACAGGATTGGGAACCAGTATATTAGAGGGACAGCTAATGCCGCCGTAGCTCAGTGGTAGAGGGTCCTTTGGGAACTGATGTGCCAGAGGCACCAGGTTCTAACCGTCCTGATGCCCCATAGCAAGTTCGAAGCCATCAGTTACCAAAGTACACGCTCTATCTATCACTTAGCCCCCATGGCCCTAAAAAGCATGGACTTAGATGGAATGTGGTGGATTAAGTCCGGATACCCTTCCTGACACCCTGTGATGGGTTCAAACTGGCAACATCTGGCTTGTCAGCTCCGGAGTGAGTGCTCTACTCCACTGAGCTACCGCAGCCTTGAATGAAGTGTCTTAATGAATGATCAATAATCCAAGTAAGGAAATCCCAAAAAGGGGGAATCAGCTCATCTGGACACAGCTTTTATCGGAAGAAATGTTTCATCACTCCCACAGGTGACATCTTCAGTCTGAGCTGACTGCAGACATCCCCACTCGTATTAATCATAATTGCATAAAAACCAAAATGAAGGATGGTTTCATATGCAAATTTGCCATTGACTGGATTTCAATGGAAACGAGAACTATTCTCAGAGGATTGGGGATTAGTTGCAATCACATCAAAGCATTGTAAGATGGCACTCTTAGGCCAAAGAGGAGATCCTGTTAATGAGACTGTGGAGGTAGTCCATATGAGATGTAAGTATGACCCCACTCTTCACAATAGGATCAGCTTTAACACTGACCAAGTACATCTGCTCTTGAAGCTGTGTACACATACTTCACATTCAGGGGACAGCACGACAGGCCGAAACATTGGGTGTGCTTATGGGTTCCCCACTCTCACCTAAAGAGGCCAACTTGTAAATGGAGGAAGTATGAAGGAAGGGTCTGAAAATCCTATCCAGGTACACCACTTAGCCATTGGTTCAGATTTGTGAATGAAACCTGCATTGAAATTAACTCTCAGGACACAGCAAATTTGAGGGATGGCATGGCTCAGGAGGTATAGCAGGTTGTCTAGTAATCAGAAAGTCACTAGTTTGATCCCCGGGATCTTCATATAATGTGCTGGAGTGTCTTTGAGCAAGGCACTGAAACCATAACTGCTCCCCGGGTGCTGCAGTTGCCCACTGCTCCAATACAATAGGATGGATTAAATCCAGAAGATAAATCTCATTGTAGGAATACAAGGACCAGATGAAAAGGGTTTCCCTCATTTCACCAACCACATTAATTCAGTGGACAACCACATCAAGTTCACCAGGGAGGATGTGAAAAATGAAAAGTTTGCCTTCTTAGAGTATGAAATTGCTATCGATGATGGGAGACATTTGATTATTCGTGTTTACCATAAAACCACACACATTGATCACTACTTAACGTTTGACTCTCATCATCCACTGGAGCACAAACTTGGGAGTCATCCAGACTGTACCACTGTGCTGACAATGTCCCCACCGACACAGCAGCCAGGGATGGGGATAATCCCACATTAAACACACCCTGGTGAAGCGTGATTATCCTAACTGGGTGTTTGTCAAAGCCAGGAAGACGCCAAAACAGTGCCCCAGCCAATGGAAGAGAGAGACGGACAACAACTGCCTAAGCACAAACCAGTGGTGATCGGAACAGTTGAGACGCGGATTTCCCCAACTATCCCCCAAGCCTCTGTGAATAGTACTCACTACTACTGAAAGTCTAGTCGAGGCTGGTTTGCAGATGACACCATCCTTGGTTCCAGTCAGTATGCAACTGTGTTGTTCATAAAGGTGGGCATACCTGCAGCCAGCTCAGACTGCATCTTCCAGATTAACTGATTCGACTTTCTGCAACTAGAGATTGAAGTTTCTAGCTGAAACGCTCTTGAGGTAAATGATTTAAATAAAACATTAGGAGTAAAAATTAAAGTGAGCATGAAGCAGCAAAATATTGTGTAACATTGAAGAAATAGCATATAATGCCTAAAAATAGAGTGAAAAGAGCATGTAGAAGATATGTCTATATGGCTGGCTTTCAAACGATATCCCCTATTTCGTGAGGCATTTAGGCAATAACTTCTCACTCTAATTAATACAACATAGCTGTGTGGATATCAGGACATCCTCCCAGTTCTACACTGAAAGATAAACGATCGTTTTTGAATTATTGCCCAGGCCTGTTCATGGTCAACAGATTTACTGTCATACATTCGTTCAGACCAGATCTACCTCAAAGTGTCATGAGTACACAGGTTAGCCTGTGTAACCACAACCCCGCAACCCGTGGCAACTACACGGGGGCGAGCATGTTACCATTTTGGTCACTTGTTGAAGCGGGCAAGCAACTCGACAAAAACAGAACAGCCGACATAAAACGTAGGAACAGTTTCACAGGACACGACATGATCAGTGTTCCATATCCGGGTCCTTGACGACATTACCTGTGCGCCTTGCTGCAGAAGTCGCACAGATTGACGCAGCACACCTCGCAGCGCTTCTCTCCGTGCCCGTCGCTGCAAAGGTCGCACACCACACAGTTTCCAGTCAGCAGGGTCTGGAGGAAAACCTCGTCCAGGGCCAAATGGTCGGTGGTCAAGCCGTCCACCCCCGACGGAGGGATGTCCACTTCGGAGTCACACTCGGGACAGAGTACGGTGATTCCCGGCCGGTCCCTGGATGGGGACTTCCGACCGTTCACGGCGCCGGGGACCCCGACCGGCTCAAGTTGGTCGATGCAGTCGGAGCAGAAGGTATGTAAACATGGCAGGATCTTCGGGTCGCGGTACAGCCTCTTACACACATTACACACCGACCTCGAGTTTTCCACCACTCCGGGTTTGTTTTCCTCGTCGTCGGGTGCAGGGTTCGCCGCCCCCACGGTAGTCTGCTCTCCGTTTGGGGTTGAGACTGACATGTTTTGTTCGTTTTTGTGCCAAGACTGCGAAGAAAATCTCCTCACTGTGGAAGTCAGTTTAAGAAAACACCCTCAAAGTCTGCCCTTGTCCTGTTGGAAAACTCTTTAAGGGGTTGCCCAGGAAGTTTCGACGTTTTGGTTGATCGCCATTATTACTATTACAATAAGATAAATGTCGTCTTTGTAATAATCCCGTCGGAATAAGTTTGTAAATGTGAGTAGTGTGTGCGGTCCTGTTGAAAAGTACTGGTTTCTTCTCCTCCGTGTAAAGCCTCGCTTACAGGGGCTCCTGAATGGGACAGATGACGTCTCATGGACAGACCAATGGGGGAGCCCGAAACTGCTTCAGGGCGTGGTCAGCCTTCTGATTTCCATAATGGAGACCTACAGTGACTGTCCCCATCTACTGGCATGAGAGACCAAGGAAGGATGTATGGATGGGTGGATGGATGGATGGTGGAGGAACTATTTATACCGACCCTAAAATACCAACTCAGCAGGCTATAATAGGCGAGTATGTCATATGTTACATTAACATGGGGAATTAGAAGAGGTACAGACTGAAAGTCCATTGATGGATGGGAGTATAGATACATAGATAGTAGTAGGAAAGAACATATTAGAGAGACAGCTCTGGTTGGACGGTTTGGAGACAAAGTAAGGGTAGTGACACAGAGATGATGTATGGAGGAGAGATGCTGATATATTGGGAGAAGGATGCTGAATATGGAGCTGCAAGGTAAGAGGAGAGGAGGAAGACCAAAGAGGAGGTTTATGATGTGGTGAGGGAGGACATGCAGGTGGCTGGTGTGACAGAGGAAGATGTAGAGGACTGGGAGCGATGGAGGATCTGCTGGGGTTGACCCCTAACAGGAGCAGCTGAAATTAGTTGTAGAATGGATAGACACACAGATCAAGATAAAAATGCAAGAGGGTGGATTGGTTAGCCAAAAGGATCTTTACTCATATACTTAATAAACCCAAACATTGCATAACATGTAATGGTTGATAGCAGCTTTTTTTTAATTGTACAATCAATGGAGTTTGCATTGGAATTTGGATTTATTTACACAGTAACAGTCATATAGTGGAATAAATTGATACCTATTCCATTACCACAGGAGTAAACCTCAAATAATGTTGAAAAGTCCATTTTGTATGTGTCCAAACATACATATGTATGCTTATGTATGTGCGAGTGTGCATATATACATACATGTTGTGCATAT
>OMLC01103428.1:2548-23043 GCA_900302585.1 Regalecus glesne | reverse complement strand
TGTGGGGATGGGGGCAGCCAGTGATGTTGTTCTCCTCCAGCCACTGGCTCTCCAGTGGTCCCAGCAGGCCCAGCACACTTATGTGGGTCTTCGAGAAGAAGATGTAGTCAATCACACCCTGCCCAGAAAGACAGATAAGCTTAATGTCATAGTTAAATATCTCAATTATTACAGAATCGATCTCCTTCTGTGGGGAAAAACGTGCGACTCCCAACAGTGACAAAAAATCTTGCGCAAGCCACAAAATATACAACTCCACGAGGAAACAGTCAGTGGGATGTGATCTCTACATTTAACCTATCCTTGTTGTGTAGGAGCCGTGAGTTCAGACACCATGCGGCGCTCGGGGCCAGTTAGGTGTTCAGTGTGTTGCTCGAGGACACTTTGACAAGCTTCCTGCAGGGGCCGGGGATGGAATCACTGATCTGCAATTACTAGAGGACCACCCTACCTCCTGAGCTATGGTCCCATAAAAACAAAACAATGTTACATTGAAATCAACAGGGAACTTACACAAGCTCAATAACAAATGATCATAAACAAGACAGAATATGACCGGTTCCAAGGGGAGCAGGAGGAAGTAAACTCTTATTTATTCCACCTCCTTCCCTCCACTGCTCATCATTTAACTTGGCCATCCTCACATAGAGCTTATAAGGAGTGATCCCAATTCTTTGTACAACCCAGGCCCGTCCAGTGTGGATTATATCAAACTTAAAAGTGATCGCAGCCCTTCCCCATCCATGTACGTCTTAAAAAATGAATCTTTATACGTTGGCTTGAGTTCCACATCCAGACTATTCCACCATTTCTCCCCGCAGACTGAAACACACACTCTTGCTTCGCAGAGGGAGCAGGAGAAGCATGGTGCCGGGGGGAAGTTTACCTTGAAGTCATACGTGTAGTTGGTGTAAGGCATCAGATTGCTCTCATAGGCGCTCTTCAGCTGGAAGCTGTGGGTGATGCTGCCGTCAGAGTTGCCGTTCTTGCCGTTGCAGCTGAAGTTGGTTAGACATTCACTGTAGCGCAGCTCCTTGAAGTCCTTGTGGTTCTCAGCCACGCCGCCATTGCTGAGGTATTCCACCACACCTGGGCAGCACACAAACACCACTACTGGATTAAACTGGTTACCAGAGCATGACCAATGAATGATGGCTGGTTGCCTGTCACCTGAAACAGCCAAAGCTCCTCTGACTTGCTTTGAGTTTGCTGTTATTTGCATTGTTGAACACTAGGAGTCTGGATTCAAGTATAATAACTGAGCACCTTTTAACTGGTGCAGCCAGGGCCACCCTGGTTTTATGATGGGTTTGAATAATGGACTTATTCTTATACATAGCTCCGTGGCGTGATACGAACCCGCTACGCCTAACTTCCAGGCGTGAGCTCTGCCCACTGAGCCACCGCGGCTATACATGTAGAAAGCTCAGTGTATCCAGGGAGTCACAGGAAGTCCTACCAGAGTCGGGCAGTGAGTTGAGGTCAGCACACAGGACAATGGGGATGGCGGATGGGTCGCAGGTGGGTGAGCCTGTGGCCATGGAGTCTGAGGCCCGCTCAGTGATGCTCTTTAGCTCAGACAGGAACATCATGGTCTGGATCAGCTTGACATCTGAGTACTCTGGGTCCCAGTGCATGTGGGCATTGGCCACCAGGATCAGCTGCCTCTCCTGAAGGGGCTTCAGGCCTGGACAGCCAGTGAAGGGATTAGATGGAATTACAGAAGAACACACAAACTTGACTAATCAAGAGACTTGAAGCAGAGACATATTTCAGGAATTCAAACTGTTAGTTTGCCATTTAGACAAAAACTATCAAACTCTTTTGTACAAGCCATTTTATACATTAAAATGTCAATGCATTAATGCAGAATACATTAATATGAGAGCAAAGTAAGGGAAAATGACTAGCATTTACTTATCTATAGGATAAGAAAGAATATGGATACAAGCGTCTGAACTGGGTTTTCTCAGGAGGGTCTCTGGTGTCTCCTCAGAGACAGGGGGAGACGGTCAGTCATCATGAGGGTCTCAGAGTAGAGCCTCTGCTCCTCTACCTAGAGAGGAGCCAGTGGAGGAGGTTCAGCATCTAGTCAGGAGGCCACCTGGTCTCCTCCCTAGTGAGGTGTTCCAGACACGTCCAGCTGGGAGGAGGCCACGGGGTAGACTGAGGACCAGGTGGAGGGATTATATCTCCACCCTGGGACCACCTCAGGACCCCCAGTCAGAGCTGGTGGGTGTGGCCAGGAGGAGAAGGTTTGGGGTCTCCTGGTGGAGGTGAGACCTCCATGACCTGACTCTAGATAAGAGGCTGATGATGGATGGATGTGCGTGTGTATGGCTCTCATAGATTCAGACTGTGTTCTCTTCTTTCTCACCACCAGAGAACATGCCCTTGTTGACCTCCAGCAGGACGGCCACCCCGATGTTGTCTTTGGTCATCACTCTGTTCAGCATGACCTCAGACCCCTCTGAGTTTGCCATGGCCACCTGGTTGAACTCCACTGTATGTTTCTGGACCAAGGTAAACCTGCAAGCAAACAGACAACAGAGATAGGCTGCTGTTCACTCTGAACACCATTAGGGGCAAATGACAATTTAAAGGAAAGATAAATATTCATGTATCTTGGTCTTATGCTCAGGGATGGATCCCCTCAGACTTCCTTCCTGTTGACCCCCGGTCCTAATGTTCCCCGTTTTCACATCTTGGACTTAATTCCTGACCTTTATTTATCTAATCAAGTATGTTCGATTAAACCCAAAACACAGCGTTACCTCGCTTTATCAAAATCAGATTGATTACAGATATTTAGGTGCACCATTAGGTAGAAAAATAAAATAAAACCTGAGACTTGAACTATTTGCTAATCAAAACCATGCTAATGTAATGTGAAACCTCGACATTTCAGTCAGGACTGTCCGACACACTAACAGTCACAGATGAACGTATTTATTCAAGCATATGCTGAGTAAGAGTTAACTGAAAATGGATTAAATGCTCTCTGCTCACTTCTCGGTCTTGAAGAAGACTGCACAGCCGTCCACGTGTTTCCTCTCCTGCTCCGACATCAGCTTGGCCCGGGATTTGGGGCAGAAGTATCCGTTGTAGCCGCGCTCTTTCAGCGTATCCAGGAACAGGGTGTAGTACTGCTCTGTCTCCACCTCCTGGGGACAACATGCAGGTCAACACATCCAACTCACCATGTAACCTGGCCACCGCCAGAAAGATACGAAACAGAGAGAAAGTTTGAAATGCATCGCTTCCATTTGGTTGTCTGCTATTCTCTTATCTAAAACAGAGTTAAAGTGAGGGAGCTGCGACGAGGGGTAAGAAATGAAAAGATCAACGTTGGCATAACTTTGCTTTATTTTCCGAGAAGCGATCACGCCTGTACGGGTTCATTCCAGCAGTTGCTTTACGTGCTCAACTGACTTGTGAATGTAAGCCAAGCTGAATACACACGAGGTAAAAGATGCTCAATAGTAAGTTGTTCTTACAAAAACAGATTTTCTATCAGAGGCAAGTTAATGCTCTGCATCTTCAGGACAAACCCACCTGTTCTGTAACAAACAGGTGCGTCACATTGTGTCTGGTCCCTCTGTGTCTGACCACCGCCAGCAGAGGAGGCCTTTACCTGCAGACTGATGATGTCAGCGTCACAGTTGGTGATCTCCTCCATGATTCCCTTCTTCCTGTACTCCCAGTTGAGGGCCCAGGAGGGACAGTAGCCGTACAGCTGCCGCGTGGCGTACTTGTCGCACAGCACGTTGTAGCACATGACTGTGAACACGGCTGCGTGGAGGAAGGGAGTGTTAGTGGGAGGTTAGAACCAGGATGTGAAGGTTTCAAAGTCATTCTCACAGGGTGATAGAACATCCAGGTAAGAGATTCAGGACATGTGTTTCAGAGACCGAGACCTGATCTGTGCACATTTACATGCAGGGATGTGTGGCCCCTACTAATTGAGGAGAGAGCAGAAACTCCGAGAGGGGGCGAGTTGGAGATAAATGAAGAGGCATGATTTTCTCTGATATCAACCATGCACCAGGTAACACGAATCAGTCGTCCTCTGGTAACACAAGTTCATGGAGCTTCATAACGGATGATGGAACCGGATGGACGCTGCCAGAGGTGATGTACCTGTGGGGATGGTTTGGTTTCTCTCCTTCAGAGTGATCCATGGTCTTTGGGGCAGCTGCTCTGGGTGCACTGGAGGTGAAAATAAGATCAAGACAGGACAGAGAGAAGTAGGATTAGCAGTGTGCGGCATGGCGCTCACACAGCTGCACACTTGACGGTTGCTCGACTCAAAAGGCGCAATAGAAGAACAAGTCCACTGACCATTTGTCACTAGTGTACAGTTGTGTTATTCTTAAACGATCATCAACCCGTGTCCATGTCTCACACCACAGCCCATCCTGCCCACATGGATTTACTCTCACTACATCCGTGATGCTGTGATGTGAGATCAAACATAGCAGATCGCCCGTAGGAATGGACGCCTCGGCAGTCAAATAGATTTGCTTTACTTAACATAAGGTATAAATATTCCAGTGGATGTGTCAGGAAGGGCATCCGGCCTTAATCCCCCATGCCTGTCCTGGGGTGGAATTGTGACCAGTCCAGGGTGTTTCTCTGCCTTCCGCCCATCGAGCGCTGGGATAGGCTCCAGAAGCTCTGCAATCCGACTTCAGATGAGCTGTTGATGGTGACATGAGAAGTAGATATTGATACCTTGAAGTGGTGCGGGGGGTGTGGTTTACCTGCTAGATTGTCGAGCATGTAGTTCAAAAGCTTTCTGGTTCCATCAGGCTCCTGGTAGAGATTGAGAATATCTTGGGACAAAGGGTTTCCTGCAACACAGCAGTTCAAAACCCTGATCAGGCATTGCAGCACCACCGCATAAACTCGTGTACAAGGAGGCCAACATCTTAGTGTATTCGGTTGCTACCTAAAGGAATGCTGGATAACATGCGTTCCAGAAACTTTTCCATCTCATCAGCCGACTGAGGTTATCAAGCAGGACTTTAAAAGTCTGCTTCCCTGTGGAAGCCGCTGACAGAAGAGACTAAACTCGTGTAGGACAGTCAACATTTAACACCATTCAGCTGGTGGCGGACATGCACACTATATGACCATGCTGTAAAGAAATCAGGGCCCAAAAACAACCAAACAGTGATGCATGTGTGTGAACAGGTTGGTGAGGAAAGCAAGCAGAAAACTGATGAACAGCAGAGGCCCTCACCTTTCAGCCCCAGGGTCTGTAGCTGGAAGAGTCTCCCAAGTTCATAAGGCAGAACTCGTAAAAGATTGTTGTTTAAAAGCAACTCCCTGAAAGGAACAGCAGAACATCCATCAGCCACCAACACGCACGTTCTCCCTGTTCCAGCTGCACAAACAAGGTGTGTGTGGGGTGCAAAGTCTTTTCTTAAAGAAGACATCAATACTCAAAGTGTGCGTAAACTTATTCTGATGACCACCTGAGTAACATAGTTCTGAAAATAAGAAGTTAGCAACAGCACACTTTGTCACAATCAGCACCATCTGTTCACATAACTCAGAACCGGCTGCAATCTTCGGTTTTCAAATCAACAACAAAAAACGGAAAAAGGCCTAAAGTAAATTTAGAATAAAAATTAAAAGTGCCCCTCTGGCCACAGTGGCTCAGTGGTAGAGGGAACACTTTGGGAACACACAAGACAGATGTTGCAGGTTTGAACCCACCACGGGGCGTCGGGAAGGGCATCCAGCCTTAACTCCCCAAATTCCATCTAAGTCCGTGTCCACCCCCACAACATGAGGACTAACGGCGAAATGCAAAATGGACCTCTTGATGTCAGATAAACCCTGGTCCTGCTGGCCAGCTCTGAGAAGTTAACCACTCAGATGGGCCACTAGAGGAGATGCTCAGAACACCACAGAGTCTCTGGATAAAGAGAAAGGAAGATCAACTTACTGGGTGACCAGCGTGTCAGGTTGTACTCGCCGTGTCCCCAAGATTAGAGGACAGCATAGCTTCAGGCTTCATTATTACTGTTGTGGCCAAACTCATCGGAATTTTCAAACAAGCACTCTTTAAAATGACTGCTGCAAACCTGCATTTTCTCTTGAAGTTTAACTGTGATATTATGAGTTTTTCCAAAGAAACTGCACCTGCATTTCCCCCCTTTCTTCCACATTTTCCGACCCTTTAGTAATAAATGAAGGCCCGCTGTTTCTCCTTCTCTTAATTTGCAGCTGAAAACATTTAAACAGCTAGCAAGTTATGAGAAGTAGCTAAATCGCCTGGCGTTGCTGATGTAGGCCCACATGACGCCACCTGAAGGACCACCCTATGCACTAATGGTATTGAGTCCTTAGGTTTGTGATGTGAGAAACCCTGCCTGACTGAATCTGTCCTTGGTACATTGCACTTTCAAAGCAGATCTGACATGTCTCGTAACATCACCACGTGTACGTGTTAACAAGGTTAAAAACTCAATTTTCCTTCACAGCGGTCTTTAAATGGAGACATCGGTGAGCACTGACTGCATCCTACCTGAGAGAGACCATGTTGCCGAGTTCGGCAGGCAGACTGCGAAGCTTATTGGACGACAGGTTCAGGTAGACAAGATTGGGCAGCTTGGCGATGTCTGGCGGGATGCGGCTCAGGTTGTTGTCGCTGATGTGCAGCGCCGTCAGGTGAGTGAGATTCCACAGCGAACTGCTCAGATTTCTCACCCGGCCTGCAACCAAACCAGTCGACATATGAGACACAATATCAATCTCACACATTCACATATGAGGGCTTCCAGTACAATCTATTTTCCAGCGTTTGCCACCAAGAGCTGCTCGGTAAAACCAGTCTGCTGTTTTCTACTGAGCAGCTCAACTGGAGCAACTGGGGATTAGGCACATTGCTTTAAGGTTTTAACATAAATTGTTGAGATCAGAGTGTCTCTCTTATTTCAGCCTCTGATCTTGTCCCAGTTAAGGATTCAAACTTGCAACCCTTCAATCAAAGGTCTTTCTCAAGACAGCAGGCTATTGACCCCCTTTTTTTACCACTTGTGTTTTATTTTAATTATTTTTTCCATCAGATTCTCATCCATCATTAACTGTTTATCTGAAGTCAGGTCACAGAGTTAGCAGTTCCACCAGGGGCCCCCAATCTTCCCTTTTCCTGACCAGATCAACCAGCTCTGACTGGGAGATCCCAAGCTGTTCCCAGGCCAGCAGAGAGCCTGTTTTACATGTTACAATTAGTCCCCATGTTGTGGGAGTGGACACAGACTTAGATGGAGCATGGAGGATTAAGGCTAGACACCTCTCCTGATGCCGCATGGTGGGTTAGAATCCACAATCTCTGGCTCTCCAATTCCCAAACCACTGAGCTAGCACAGCCCCTGATTTGTATAATAGAAAAAAACCTATGAAAATACGACCCAGGCTGTAAAACATAGAGGTATACTATAATGACAATAACTAATGACAATAATGTTCTACATCGGTAACGAATGGCTAAGTTAAGGTCTGCAGGCAGTGATGCCACATAATAATATTCACCTAAACTCCTCGACTCCCATTTCTTTGGATAGATGAATGGTAAGTTGACTCATTTCTATATAGCGGAATAGTCTATTGAGCACTCCAAGTGATTCACATTGTATGCCTCACATTTACTGAGCATGGGGGATTTAAGGCTGGATGCACCTTTTCCTGATGTCAGTGAATGTGAAGATGAGGGGTCTTAGGCTTCTGCTTTAAGCAGGCCTCCTTCCCTTCCCAAGAAGCAACTCTAAATTATCCATGCATCATTATAAACACCTTTCTATACATCTCCTGAAATTAAAAAGCACTGGTTTGACTGACATGAGGACGGGAGCCACTGACCAGTTATCTCGAGCTCCGCCCAGTGGGACTTCTTCCCGTTGGCCGCCTCCTCAGTTGACATGATGGTGTAACATCTGCGAGGATCTGGAGGATCATATTTTTCCTTTGGCATACCTGATAATCTGGAGGAAGAAAATAATACGATATGATAAAGATAATAAAGAAAATTCTTACTAAGTTTCCTTTGAACCAGATCTACTGTTAACTAGATTTACTGTTAGCTTTTCTCACTATGGTCAACCCCCCCCCCAAAAAAAACAACAACACACAGCAAAAGCCAAATACAACTCAGTTTTCCTGAGTGACCAATGGAACATTATAATTATTATCTCTGCGACTCAGCCCCAGATAAGCACTTGATGATGGCTTATTATTATCATCTCCTCCATGGGGTTTGCATATAAAGGAACATTGAGAATATAAATATAACAGATTTGGCCACCAGGCTGTTGTCTCATGCGGTTATAGCTTCAGGGTCTTGCTCAGGGACACTCTGATTGGCTCCCTACAGGGGCCGGGGATCAAACCACTAATCTTCCAACCAGTAGTCGACTGCCCTGCCTCCTGAGCTATCCCGCCCACTATAATAACCGGATTCTAATTATTTTGACTACCTGGATTATTGACCAAAAAGGGGGTTTTGAATCCATCTTGGCATTGGTTGCCTGGAGCCTGTGTGTGAGGCCCTTATTAACATCTTCGTCTCTTGTCAGGGGTATTGGTGCCCCACATGGTTGGCTCAGAGCTGATGAAGATATTCAAATGAAAGTTGAAGCATCCTCCTGTTTGTTAACTCCACGTCTAGATGACCTGATTCAACCTATTCTGACATAATGAGGAATGGCTGGGTGCACCCTCCCAATGACCCAAGGCGTTTTCCAGGTACGAATATGAGCAGAAACAGAGGAAACCATTTCCATACAGACGGTCTCAAACAAGCACAGCAGCATCAGCCATACGGGTCCATGACGGCTGCTGCTCTAAAGTTTGGCTCCTGCTTGCCACTTTGACAGGTGAAACATGAGCGTTCCAGGCTGCGTCGTATTTTAAGAATGTGGAAAAGTCAAAGCTGCAGCTAAATTTGGGACGACCAACAGCCATCAGATTAATGCCCAGCTGTGTGGCCTGCAGGGATGTCAGACATGCCATAGAACACCTAGCAGAATCTGGTCATGTCTCATGACTATTTCCTCTGACCTGGGCACCACACAGCTCCAGAAAGACACCCTGACCTGCGTGGTGTCACTTTACAACAGGACCACACACACACACGCACACGCGCACACACACACACACACACACCAAGAGAGGTTTTCAAGGCAGTGCCTTGTTTCGAGAGAGGGACAGTTCTCTGCAGACAACCTGCTACAGAAGAAGCCTGCTCTGATGATAACCAACATAAATGTGACAAGTGTCAACAGCGGTGAACACTTTCTCCTTTGAGAACACGACGATCAAACTCCTTCTGGTCAGTTATGCAACAACGGCCGTGGCTTTGCCCGCAGCACCGATCACAAGTCTCATGTCGCCGCTGGTCACTCGCCAAATAGGTCAAGGAAAGAGACGCACACGGTGCCCAACGCCAAATATAACAGTAAGGTGGAATGGCCCCGAAGAGACGTTGCTCCCCACCGCATATGTCCAGTGTCCCTCCTGTCTTACGACGAGGGGGTGTGGAGTCCTGCATGAGCTAAAGACTGGCGGATCCGACTTATATAACCTGTTTACACAAACGGGCAGCTCACTCGTAGAAGAGGCAATGAGACAGAGAGGGACCGGATATAAGTTCTGGGTTGGCGTAACTTACTCATCACACTAGGCAGCCGAAACTGTCACCTGTCTCTCTCCATATACCGGCACCTATAGCTGCTACTTAACCCGAGTCCGTCTTTTAAGCGTCCCTGGGCCGTTCTCTTCTGCGGGACGGGGGTCTGTTAGCATGCTACTCAGCGGTGTCATGGAGAAAAAGAACCACAGCTACAGTCCAACACCTCCGAGCGCAGCTGTGTTGGTGCTGACAGGAGCTACACATGGGCCTCTGTGTGCAAAATGAAGTTCGGCCCGCTGTCATACCTCTCTACGATAGAATTCTCTTCTTCGTGCGATCAACGTGGTGGTAGTGGTGGTGGTGGTGGGGTTCAAATCCGGTGCTGAAACAGAAGACCTGGACATGTGGTGGGAGCACCGGCCGGCTGGCAGAGGGAAGCATGGGGGTGGATTTAGCGTGTCTTGCGGCGGAGTGCACGGCTCCGCTGGCCCCCGGCGTGCCAGACTCGGACCCCTCACACACACAACACTGAGCTTTTTAAACGGGGATCAGGCGCACAGCGGCGCCCACCGCACACTTGACGGGTACGTTACCTGCATTGGGGATCGGTAGAGACAGCTGGGAGGTGAGGGTGACAGAGACATGCAGACGGAGCACTCGCACCGTTCGGACCCCTGAACACTCCGGGACGCAGGAGGAAGAACAACAAACATGGCTTCCGCTCGTCCCCGTACGTCTGATGACCCCCGGAAACGTGCGGGGCTCTTCTTCTGCAGCTGCGTCTATTTCTTCTTGCAGTCTGCTCAGACTGAAGACGTCACCTGTTTGAGTGACGGGACGTTAATGAATAAACTTCTGACCCAGTTGAACTGATTCACCTCTTTTGTGATTCCCTTACCTGGATTGTTGAGCATGCATCAACACACTTCTTCTTTGTGTGTTTTTTAATGCGTTGGTAAGCAATGTTTTAGCACACGACCGCCATCTACTGGATTGAAAATAAGAATTTGATCTACACCAATAAATGAATATAACTCCTGTTATGGGGACAGTGCGTATTAATGAACATTTAGAGCCAGATGTAAATATACTTTTTGATATGGAATTTCTTGGATAACAGAGGAGACAGCGGAATTGTGTGGATGCAAGCAGTAGAGATGAGGAATGCTTGGGGTCAACTATCCAAAGTTACTGGATAATGTGGAAGAGGGGTGAAGAAGGGGGTGTAGGCAGGGTGGAGTAGGTAGATGAGAGTGTCAGGAGTGATGTGTGACAAGGGTATCAGCCAGTAGAGAGAATGGACAGAATGAGGAAGCATCTACATCCAACTGTCTCCCGTCAGAAAGCAGTCACAGATGACAGCAAGTCTACATCACCTGCAGATTCCATGAGGGACGATAGTTGTTTGTTAATGTCAGGATGTGACTCCTCCAGCTGTCAAGTGGGATCACTAATTCTTTCCGATGTCAGCCTGAAATGACACCAACCATCAACACTGCTGAGTTTATCAATCTGTATGTATTTCTTTATTTCTTTTTCATTGTGTTATTACATCCATGGCTGCCCGTCTTGCGAGTGTCCAAATTAAAGTGTGGGCGGAACTTCATTCTGATAATATGTTTTACGCGTCTTTAAGTGCAAAACCTCCAAATAACCCACACAGATACTGTAGAACATCCCAACATATAACACACTCTCATGTTGTAGTTTTCAGTTCACTACAGCCTGGATCCAGTCGACAGGTCCTTGGATTTCTGGTGCCTTTTAGTGTTTATTTTCTAAGTTATGGTTACAAGCTATTATTCCATGAGTCGTTGTTCGCGTTTTTAGTTGAAGTTGTGTTGCGGTTCTCACTGCCCGGAACCAATGTTCGCTTGTCGTCGTTCCCGCACGGACCTGCGGAGTGGATTTCCGAACATGGCATCAGGTGCGAGGACTGCGTTGAAAGGTCAGTTCCACTGAATTCACTTTTCAAAACAAGTAACCAAACCTACAGAAACGTTTAATTTATCAGGTCTGTACCACGTCAAGACCACACCGTATAATGGATATGACGACATATTTTACATTAGAGTCTCATATACGAGCTAATGACAAGCTAGCAGCATCACGATGTGATAAGTTAAGATATCCCTTTACTAGCCCCACGGGGAGCAATTACGGTGTTACAGCAGCGAAAATGGAAAGCGAAATCAGAGAGGCATAAAAATCTAAGGCGTTATATATAACAGTAATTTAGTAGATGTAGATCAAGGTAAGAAGCCCAGGACGGGGACAAAAAATGTTAGACCCTCTCTCTTTCTATCTTCCTGTTCGTCTCTTTCTCTGCCTGTCTGTTGTCCTGTCACTGTCTGTCCCTCTCTGTTTTGTCTATCA
This sequence comes from Regalecus glesne, assembly GCA_900302585.1. Taxonomy (NCBI): domain Eukaryota; kingdom Metazoa; phylum Chordata; class Actinopteri; order Lampriformes; family Regalecidae; genus Regalecus; species Regalecus glesne. Next base: position 11,027 of record OMLC01103428.1, on the reverse strand, counting down.
CTGTCTCCTCGTCTCTGTCCATCTATGATATCTTTGTGTGTGTGTGTCCGACTATGTCTCTCTTTCCCTATTTTCCCATTTAAAATTCAAAGTTTACTGCCATAAAGATAACATTTTTGCAACTATTGCCATATTATCTGACAATACAACAATACAACACAAGAACATTGATCATGATCATAATAGTAATTCATAGACCACTTTCTCTCAGCTCAGAATAAATATTTCTATTTATACATTCTAGATTCTAAATGCTTACAGTTGCTCATGTTGTACAAGTACACTTGTGTGAAATTCCTTCATCCCAACCTTTGCCCTTTTGCTCCCACATCCTACTCAATATTTCCTTTTCCTCCAGTGTTCGCAGGATATCAGAGGCAACTAGTGAGTGCTGGCACTCCAACTTGCTCCAGGATCTCCCAGGTTGTACCAAGGCATCTCCCTGTCAGGACATTTGCTGCTGTCAAGTGAGTTCACCTGCACTCCTTTTAATGAAAAAAAAGTCATTTAAAAGTATTTTTTTCTTTTATGGAAGGAATCTTTGAGCGGTGACACTGTGAGTTCAATAATATGCTGCTTCACATTCATTAGGGGTGTCATAAAACAATGTTAGTTTTGAAAAAAATATTTTTAGGCTCAATAATCCAAGTAATCAACAAGGTCAAAATAGTTCAATTAGGTCACACACTGGACTGAGAGCTGAGGATGGCATTCTTTGGAATGTTGAAACTTACTCAGGTTTTGTTTAAACATATGTCCAGATCACCTGGAAAAAAATATACCTGAATAATATTATGTTCTGTCTTTTTCCCCCATGGTTTATTTTGATTTTTACAGTTGCAAAATCCATCCAAAAATAGTCAGTGATTAAAATAAGCACGTACAATATACATGTGCTATTTAGATTGTATATCCTGCCTTAATGAGTTAGAAATATCCACTTGTGTTGATCTGTACATGGTAAATTGTCTCCAATGCCTTTCTGGGGGGCAAGGAAAGAACATTAAATTCCTCCCTTGTCAACCACTTATTTGAAGTTGGGCCATGTGGGAACTGGAGCCTATCTCAGTTCTCGTTGGGCAGAGGGCCGGGATACACCCTGGAAAAGTTGCCAATCCATCACAGGGCAGAGCAGTTAAGAGAACATAGTCTTGTTAAAGTAAACTTTGACATGCTTATGTGTAGGTGTGCTGCAACCTTCCATTCGCCAGACAACTGCTCTACCCACTGAGCCATGCCACACCAGGATATTAAATGTCCTGTTTGCTTCATCCTTCTGTCATTTTATTGCCTGCAGGGCAAAAAATAAAAGCAAGGCGGTAGAAAAGGAGGCAAAAAAGGAGAAGAGAGTCATCGATGACAAAGACAGACACAAACCGTTTGGGAAGACAGCCTGGGCACCCATTGATGATGTGTACATGAGGGGGTTCTACCCAAGAGAGGTGTATGATGGCATGGCTGCCATTGACCTGCTGAGGAACTTCCAGGAGTTGGACTTCACCCCGCCAAACCAGCCTGTCTACATTGACCTGAGGCTGGATATGAAACAGAAGAAGGTACGGACAAGATAGCTCTCTGGGTTTCATATTTCAATTTTCTTGTACCATTGATATTGCAGTAATTTGAGATGGAGAAGATAATGTGGTTTACAAACGAATTGTGTTGTTTTATTGCCACATGACTGATGCCAGTGGAATTTGTACCCTGCATTTAATCCTTCCTATTGTAAAAAAGCAATGAGGACAGCTGCCACACAGCACTTGAGCAGCAGTTAGGGGTTCAGTGTCTTGCTTATGGACACCTTGACACGCTTTCCCCAGGGCCTGGGGATCAAACTACTCATCTGTGATTAGTAGATGGCTGCCCTACCTATCTGCTATCCTGCTATCCCTATTAATGTAATCCTTAATATCTGGACCCAATCTACTAACCCGCCAGTCTTTAGCACAGAGGGCATCAGACAGAGTCTCTTACCAAACTATGTGAACCAGCTGAAAACCTCCCATTACTGACCCACACTGGTCTGAAATCACTTTAACTGGCCTCGTCCAAACGGGGGTAGAGTCTGTTTCTTTTAATTCACTGGAATCTTTGCTTGTTTGAAATGGATACTGCTGGTTCTCTGATTTAAGAGAAAATCTTGATGAATAGTAAACCAGTTATTGTAAACTGACTGCCACGTTGACTCAGCAGCTAGTGAGAGAAAACTTTGCTTTTCCACCAGAATTCCTGTTCACATGCGAAAAAAGATTTGAACTCGCTGCGAGGGTTACATAGCATAACTACGTACAGAAGGCAGAGACACCTTATAAAAGGTCCACAGACACACCATTAAGACTCCATTCACAAGTATGGACTATTTAGAGTCTCTAGGCAACAGAGCTAACTATTAGCTCAGTGTGCTGCCTCCTAGCATACCACAACTTATGAAATATTTTGTAAGAGCCATATGCAGATGACATAACAAATGCTGCTGATGCTGTTTTCGCCCCTTTCATCTGATCTAGTGCATGTTTAATGTTGAAGGCTTCTCTTATTTGAGTCTTTCTCTGTTGCAGAAAAAAATGGACCCCTTTGTCAGCATTGTGCACTTTCCTTACCCCTTCAAGAAGGAGCCCAACAAAGTTTTAGTTTTCACTGAGGTAATCTCTTTATCTCACTCTCTTTTCAAACCCCCTTGTTGCCATTGCTGCTTCGATGCCTTGTTTCAGTTTTGTGTGGAACATTGTGTGGTGTTTGTTTGTGTGGTTGCTGGGTTTGAGGCAGCCGACCAAGACCATATCATGTTCTCTGTATCTCCCTCAGGCCTACATTTAACCAGGTACCCAGCAATACCTGGCAGGTTTAAATCGGTAGAAACGGTGCAGCTGGGATTCAAACACCCAACTGCACGACACAGAGATGTACTGAACATAGGTGTCTTACCCCCCTACACCACCGGAGGGCCATGATGGTCTATTTTGGAGTAGTTGCCTAGTAACATGATGTCTGCTATCAATAATGAGTGTTGCGAAGCCAACCTCCCGAGAACTGACTGTGTTCAGAGAGGGGTCACTGAAAGAGGGATATGGAATCAAATGATAGTCCTGATGGTTGATATTGCTCTATGAAACTTTTCTGACTGAATCAGAATGACTGGACGTGGTCTGCACTAACTTTTACACACCTGGGCTCAGAGGAAGAATATTGAATCTTCAGACAGTTTGACATACGTATCCTGCTTCTAACTGTTAGTAGTTGTTTAGATTGTGAATTCCTCCCGTATGTGGATATTTCCACATTGAGTATTCATACAACCACTCCTCTCATCATCTTGCCCTCTGTTACACTAATGTGCGAACAGATCCTGATCAATATTCACAGCAGGTGGTGTAGGCCATGGGGTCCGACTCCAATGTCAATGTTAACTGCCTCAATAAGTGACATTAGAAAGTGACATTGCTGTTCTCAACAGAATCCGGAGCAGGCCAGAGTCGCTCTGGACCACGGGGCCATGTTGGCTGGAGGACCAGAGCTCATAGAGGAGGTGAACTGGTGTGAATATTACAGACTCTGATTAAATCTACCTCTGTTATAATCTTTCTGTCTGTGTGTCTGTCTTAAGCTTTTTTATTAACCTCTCTCAGTCTGGTCTGTATCTTCCAATCTGTGCATGTGTTTTCCCATGGCTGAACGGTCACACATGAAGCCTTCATTTTCTTGAGGTCATCTTCTGTTTTCAGGTCTAACTGATCACTGTTCCTCGTGTCTGTCCCGTGACATGTGTACAGGATGTAAAGGGGTGTAGATGTAGACAATGGTGGTACTGTGGTGTCCTGTGACCCTTTAAGGGTTTACACTGCCTCTGCAGTATTTTATTGTTTTTAATCGGCCTCTTGTATTTTATTGATGATTTAGCCCTTAATGTTTGGCTGTCTTGTCTGTTGCGTTTCAGATCTTGGAGGACAAGATAAATGCCGACTTTTATATCTCAGTACCAGAATTGCTCCCCAAGTTAACCCCACTGAAGAACAAACTAAGGAAGAAGTTTCCCAAAAGCAAGCGAGGTGAATGGAGATATCCCAGCTGACTGTCACACGCCATGCTTTCCATTTCTCATCATAGTGTATTTGTTATCACCATTTTTAGCAATGTACTTTTGACCTCGGGTTCAAAGATCACTCACAAAAGAAGCTAATTGTGGTCCAGGGCCTCAGGGTTCTTCATTAGTAAGCAAAATGGGGAAGAGCCGCCATTCGTGACGCGATTGTTGAAATGCCATCAAGAACCACCATTGACAGTCCCACTGACAGCTGCTGGTCCTGGCTCTGCCTGTCTGTCAGTGCTGATAAATCAAACAGATCCATCATTAAAGTTATTAGCCGCAGCTTTGTTCATCCTTCTAACATCCCTGGTAAGGGTTTTTCTTAGGCCGTGTCAGGGCATACTTTTCTCCAGGTTTGGAATACATCAGAACCCGGCTATCCGAGTAGTTCATGTTCTCACACTTTATAGTCATAAAATTGAGAAAAAGATGGACCTGAGTGTCTGCTGTGTATTTGAATTCAAATGGAATTTGAATGTCGTGGCACTCAGCAGATTGCAGGCATTAAAGCATGATTTTATGTTTGTGCTGAGTTAACCATGAATGGCAGAGTGGATCACATTGAACCACAGATCTTAAAATATAAGCCACACATTGACACACAAGAGAAGCAGATTTCTCATTTGGAAAGCTGCTGGAATGAAAAGCTGTAAAGCTCAGATGAGGGTTGGCACAGAGGGCCAGTGGTTAGCCCTGTTCCCTCACAGCAAGAAGTACCTGCCTTCAAACCCTAGTCTGTCCTAGGTCTCCTTTCTGTTTGGAGTTTGCATGTTCCCCCTCTGTCTGTGATGGATGGATGGAAAAAGATAAAAGATCATCTGACACCATGTTCTCTCTCTCTTCTCTCTCTCTGTGTGTCCCAGGCTTGGTTGGCGTCAACATTCCCAAGATGCTGACATTGTTTAAGATGGGCCATGAGTACCTGGTGGAGGACGAGTGCTTCATCCGAACCCAGATAGCCATGGTGGGTTGCAGCACCAGAACATACTGACTAAGGGTGGTTAGCACTACTGTCTCCCCTCACTGATCCTTTATGATGGCAGGTCTGTTGACACTGAGCATGTCCTAGCCAAAGTCAAAGAGCTGTACATGAAGGCGTTAGACATGCAGACCGAGATAAAGAGAGGAAGGAAGAATATTGAGAGTCAAAACTTGAGAAAAGTAGGAATATGAAGAATAATGAGAATCCCGTGTAAGGTGGTGCCACTGAGGAGTTAAAGAGAAGTCTTTTACGTGTCACCCCATGCTGTGGGGTGGACACGGGCGTAGAAGGAGCTTGGGGGATTAAGGGTGGAGGGCTTTCCTGATGCCTCGTGGTGGGTTCGAACCTGCAACATCCTGCTTGTCAGTTTACAATTGGAATGTGTTATAGATATTTCAGAAGGTCTAGAAAATGTGATTCAGAAACGTGGTGTTTGTCTCTCCATGCAGCTGGACATGCCCAGAGAACACATCTTCGCCAACCTGCAGCTTATCCTGACAGACGTGTGCTCCTTCCGGCCCGCCAGTCTAGGTGAGTCCTGTAACGGCTGATCCACATCGTGTGGTATTATCAGGGGAGGCACACAGCCTCTCTCTGCCACCAACACCTGCTGGGGGGGTTCAAGCTACACCAGCCACTGTAACTGACTCTACCAGTCTGACATGGCATTTCACTAGCGACACATTTAAGCACCGGTTGTTCAGCCGTGAAGACGACTGATCAGCTGCAGCCGCAGTGGCCATGGCTGCACGGGTGACCTGCGTTAGTTGAACTGAGCTATAGCAGGCAGGAGTGGACCTCTGTGACCTTGGACTGAACACTCCATCACCGTCAAACAGTGCTGTTTAAGACTAGAACACAACAGCAGAGACATGAGTTTCTCTGAACATCAGGACATGGAGGGCTGAGACGTCTGAGGGAACCTCATCAGGGAACTCGTCACTTTTCACTAAGTTGGAGTTACTTTACGTAGTTTGCATGTCGAAGCACCGTGCAGTGTAAATGGTGAATGGACTCGATTTCTAGTCCATGACAGTCATCCCTCCACTGCTGTTGAACCAGCTGGTCTAGAGAGGCAGCATAGCTGGGGGTTTGGGGGTTATGTAGCTAATCAGAAGCGTTTTGGCTCAATCCCCAGTACTTGCAGAAAGCATGCCGAGGTGTCCTTGAGCAAGACACTGAAGCCCTAAGTGCCCAACCCCTGAGATGGAACAACAACCTGTCCAGGGTGTTTCCCTGCCTTTCATGGATGAGCACTGGGAGGGGCTCCAGCATGAGCCCACAGCCCAATTTTGGATAAGCAGTTGATAATGGGTGGGTGGGTAGATGATCTTCATTAACAAAGCCAAGGAAGGAAAGTCATTCTTCACTTCGATCACACCAGAGTGGCTGCAGGACCTCAGTTCATCGGTTCATCTGCACTTTATATTGTATGCCTCACATTGTATAAGGAAGTACATTGAAAGAAGCCATGTTTACATGAGACTGTGTGTGTGTGTGTGTGGAGGGTTGATGTTCAGTGTGATCAGGGGTCACACACACTTTGATTCTTAGCACGAAGGCCTCCTCACATGGAGTCGACGGGATGCAGTTTGACAGCTAATAAGTCTTTCTTCCACACTGAGCTCTGAGCTCACTTTCCTCCACATGGTTTATTCTAACATGTCAGCGTGGCGCTGGTCAGCCCCACGGATTAACTCTCAATAGATAAGATTCAGCTCAAGTCTATGGAGAACGTCAGAGTCTGTAGTTGAAAGGTGCTCAGTCGAGTCTTACATCTTGTGGAGGTTTAGGATCTCCAGCCGTCAGACATCCGCCTGACTCTTAAGACAACACCAGCCTTCATCCAACATGTCAACCTGCCATCCTTGGTGGGGTTTTTACACTGATGGGACCTTGTTGACCACACGCTTCATTTCATTTGGTTTTCTTCCTTTTGTTCAGGTTTAAAAATCCCGAGGCTCTTCATGGTTTACTCACTTTTATACTCAATAGTTTTGATACTTAGTGTGTATCTCAGTGTCTCGTCTCCCTGACATTGTTCTCCTTGTTGCACTTATCACCTTACAGAGATAAAAATAGAATAAGCCCACAGAATCACTGGTGCAACGCATTGGACACACACACTGCACAAAATCTGTCCTCTACACACTGACTTTACTGACGTCTGTCTCTCTGTGTGTATTTATGTCTGTCTGTCTGTCTGTCTATCTGTCTCTCTGTCTGTCTGTCTCTCTCTCTGATCCTCTGTCTCCACAGGGCCTTTCATCGAGAGGGCGATCATGACTAGTCAGACAAGTGAAGCGCTGTGGTTCAGAAGTGAAGACGTTTTACTGAAGCCAGCAGAGGAAAAACAGGAAGATTCACCAGTTTGATGTGAAATGTGTGTTCTTGTATATAATGGCTGTGTTAAATAAATTGTTCTCCTCCTCTGACTTCAGGCTTGTGGGTCAACACTTTGTCACACAGGACCAGCACCAGGGGTGTCCTGACAGCAGGGAGAGTAGGACGCTTTGATCCATCTTCTGCAACTTCCGCAACACATGGGGTGGCGTAGCTCAGGAGGTAGAGTAGTAGGCAATCAGAACATTGGTGGTTCGATCACCAGACCCTGCATAAAGCATATGGAAGTGTCCCTGAGCAATAACCAGACCAACCACAGCCAGAGGTCCATAGTTAGTGGGTCATAACTGGCTAAGCCTCACATGGGTATAAGGGTTAGGTTGGATAAAGTATTCTGGGTTCACTAGTGTCCCCCTCTGGGTGGTCCAGGCCTCTTGGTTAAGTGAAGGGAAAGTACTCTGCTTCATTCTCCTCTGACGACCAAGCACTGTGCTTTCCCCACCAGACCATGATGTGTGGACTAGTGAGGGCTAGTGGTCATGTGACTTGGAGGAGACACATGCTACCACTTCCTCCTTCCTGTTGATGTTCTAGAGGGGCATCAGAGCAACAGATCCAGCCACTCGGGGAATTCGGTTGGGGGAAAAATTAAGGAAAGCGAAAAACAAAACGAAGTGGCATTCAGCCGAACACACTGTGAGACAAGTAAGACAAAGCGAGTGAGTCCTGAAGGCCTCCGAGCAACACGCAAATCAGAGCCATCAAATCACATCTTCATCCGAGGCAACTGTGTGGAAAACATCATATAACTAGCACGTAGCTAAGGGTCAGTGTGTGTGTGTGTGTGTGCGTGCGTGCGTGTGTGTGTGTGTGTGCGTGTGTTTGTTTGTGTGTGTGTGTGTGTGTGAGTAGGTCAAGCTTGGAATATGCCATGAGACCCTCCAGACTGAACCAAAGCAAAAGAATAGACTTGGCAGGGCAGGCCTTGAGTTAGCCATCTGTTTCTGTGGATGTGGTCAGTCTTAGTAAGGCCCCCTCTCTCACTTCCTCTCCTTCAGCCTGCCCCCTTG
>OMLC01103426.1:15627-28767 GCA_900302585.1 Regalecus glesne | reverse complement strand
CCCTTGTGTGTGAGCATGTGTGTGAATTCACTATTGACTTCACACTCCATTAGCCCCTTTGCTTGATACGTCACACTTCATTATGTACTTCGATCAGTGGTGCATGAACCAGGAACACAGGGTGTGTATGGGTGTGCATATGTATACGTGGTGCTGCCAACTCGTGGCCAGAGAAAACCGGCTTTGTCCAACAGGGTAAAGCAGTCAATCTGACTGCCTGGTGTTACAGGGTGGTCAAATGCTGTTAGGTTTATGTGTAACCTCATGTCATACTCCACAGAGGGCTTCGTTAGCTAATCCGTCTTATGTTCTGGCTGCTCAACAGGGAGATGAACTTTATGTCTGCCCAACACATGGATGAACAGGCGGCGTAGCTCAGGAGGCTGGGCGGTTGTGTAGTGATTGGAAGATTTGTGGTTTGATTCCCGGTCCTTTCAGAAAGGATGTTGAAGTGTGCTTGAACAAGACACTGAATCCTTAACCACTTAAGCCCTGGGATGGACTGATGACCTGTCCAGGGTGTTTCCCTGCTTTTTACCCGATGAGCACTGGGAGAGGCTCCAGCATGACTCCACGACCCGACTTTGGGTAAGAGGTTGAGGATGGCTGGTGCTGCCCTCCGGTGGTGTAGGGGGGTACGACACCTATGTTCAGTACATCTCTCTGTCATGCAGTCGGGTGTTTGAATCCCGACTGCTCCGTTTCCAACCACAGCCAGAGGTCCATAGTTAGTGGGTCATAATTGGCTAAGCCTCACATGGGTATAAGGGTTAGGTTGGATAAAGTATTCTGGGTTCACTAGTGTCCCCCTCTGGGTCGTCCAGGCCTCTTGGTTAAGTGAAGGGAAAGTACTCTGCTTCATTCTCCTCTGACGGCCAAGCACTGTGCTTTCCCCACCAGACCATGATGTGTGGACTAGTGAGGGCTAGTGGTCATGTGACTTGGAGGAGACACATGCTACCACTTCCTCCTTCCTGTTGATGTTCTAGAGGAGCATCAGAGAGACTGACCCAGCAGTAGGACACTCAGGGGATTCAGGTGGGGAAAAAGGGATGACATGAAATAAAAAAGATAGTATTTAGTGTCAAGCCATAACCATTAAAGTTTCAAGATTTTGCTAAAAAGAAACCAGTATTGCTTCTCTTTGAAGTGGTTGTGCTCACGTTTGTGCTGTGATTTTGTTCCCCACTCGATCAGGAGGTGGAGGAGATTCTCAGAGATGACTTGGATGAGGGTGACATGGTGCAGACTCTTACAGAGCTAATGGACCGGGTTACACAAGAAAACCAAGAGCTTCGATTCAAACAAGTCCAGATTCAGGTAACCTGCAAGCCTGTGTTCAGCTATAAAGGTTTAAAACAAACACAGATGAAGGTTTTCATTAATATAATAGTAAATGTTGAGATATAAAGCACCATCTGAGAGTACATTCACTTAACTTACTTTCTACATAAGTTCAAATGGCCAATGCCATTTTGGCTGAATTATAAATGAAATTTGAATAGATTTCAATCATATGATGTAGCTCATGTGTGTATGCAGATTACATGTAAAACTACATCCAGGATTTATTTTCCTCAACAGATCTGATATAAACAAATTTGCATCTTTTTTTGGGTGGGGGGGGGTCTCCGGACAAGTTTCCTTAAATTAAATGTACAGATTGTTTTCCTTATCAATTGTGGCACTGATGTAAGTCATCTTTAGTGTTTAGAAAAGCACTGTTTAAGTCTGATGTATTGTTATTATTATTCCCTTGATAAGACCCACAGGGATGACCTAGTTATGAAGATGAAACACATGGCTGAGTACAGCAGAGATATTCAGTCTGAGCTGCAGAAGCTAAATGCTGAAAACCAACTGCTGAGGAGTTCCCTGGAGCAGGAGGAGAAGTCCCTGTTGAGTTTGCAGGAGGAGTTGAGGAGTCTGCACACAAAGATTAGAGACCTCGAGGACAGGGACGCCAGTGCTGACTCCTTACTGTCAGAAAACCAAAGGTTGAAAGAGCAGCTGGAGGAGGAGAGGAAGCTCATCGACAGCTTTCTAAACCAGCGGGAAGCATCAATGGCCGACGCTAGGACGCTGAGGCAGGAGCTTGACAAAGAAAGGAGGATTACAGAGCAGCTGAGGGAGGAGGTGGAACGGCTGAGCCATCAAATTGCCCAAGAAGAAGCCAGTTCTGAGACCAAGGCGCTACAGTCTCGCTTGCTGGAATTGGAGAAGAAACTGATCTTTGAGCAACAGCGCTCAGACCTGTGGGAAAAACTGTATGTAGAAACCAAAGATCAGGCCAAAGGAGACGATCAGCCCAAAGTTAAGAAAAGTAAAGAAGGCATGGCCGGGAAGGTGAAAGAGACGTTCGATGCTGTGAAGAACTCTACCAAGGAATTTGTCCACCACCACAAAGAGCAAATTAAGAAAGCCAAGGAGGCAGTTAAAGAAAACCTGAGGAAATTCTCAGACTCTGTCAAATCGACTTTCCGCCACTTCAAGGACTCAGCCTCCACTCTGCTGAACAAGGTCAGAGGTCAGTCCTCGGGCAGGCGGTTCCACGACAGGGATTCGAAGGAGTCATGGCAGCATAGGGCCTACAGACCTCAGGACAGACACCAACACAAACCCTCAGACAGTTTCTTCCAAAGCAACCAAAACACCAGAAAATTTGGGAGTAAAGTTCAAGAAGATGGAGATATGCACCACCACAGAACAACACCCAAAGGCTGCTCTGGGGTTTTTGACTGTGCCTACCAAGAATCCATGAGCCTTTTCAACAAAGCCATGGAGCCAATAAGAGCGGATGAATTCAACCAACTCCTTCAGAGCTACCTCCAGCAGGAGGTGGACCACTTCCACCACTGGCAGGACCTGGAGAAGTTTATCAACAATTTCTTCCGTAACGGAGTTTTCATCCACGACCAAATGCTGTTCACAGACTTTGTGAGTGGTGTGGAAGATTACCTGGAAGACATCCACGAGTACCATGGGCTTGATGATGACGTGTTTGAAGATCTGGACGAGTACGTCTATCGGCACTTTTTTGGAGATACTTACTCTAAAAGCTATGGGCCAAGGTAAGCTGACTCCGTCTTTCCATAGTAGGTATCCAACATCAATATGTTGCACAAAAACGAAACCACCAAGCTCACATTAGCCTACTGTTCATTTGTCTTGAATCCTACTGTAGGCCCTTGGAAAGACCCGAGTCTGACATTAAAGAGGAGCTAAGGGCAAAACATCAGCAGCCTCGGAAGCAGCAGAGGCCTCGGCCACAGCCGCATAAAGTCACAAAGAAGTGGAATAGATCAGAAAGGAGTGCAGACCGGCACGTGGCTGACGTCAAAATATAACTGGGCCCAATGCCGTTCGACCCCAAGTACTGAGAAACGGGCTCACGTAAGACCACAGGTTTCACAGTCACGGGTTCCTTTTGGATTTCCTTTGGGTGGAAAGCCCTTTTTGTAGTTTTGCACAATGTCGACTCTTTAATGCTACTGAACGTCCCTTTGTGTGTAGGGAGGCTAAAAGAGTGTCGGAGAAATGTGGAAAGATTCTTAAAATTTTGTCGTCAAACAAATTCTGTCCTAATTTGCATTTAGATTATTGTGGTAACTATGAAGCAGCACAATCGCAGGGCAACAGTAGGGGTATTCTGCAATTCCAGGATTCTAGTGTGACAAAAGATTCATCGACTTTTCATCCTTTTTTGATGGATTTTAGAAGAAGTGTAAAATCTCTAAAACTGCAATGATTTCAAGAAACAGGGGAGCAAATTCAAATCTTATGCCCAAGATTGTTTTCAGGACTTAAACCCTAAGGATCAGTTGAAAGTCCCGTGCACGGAGGCTTTGGGTTGCCTACCTTCAGCCACATTGCTGTCATACAAAGACCAAGAACAAACGTGAAACGGGAACAGTTTTGGTTTGGACTCTTACAATTCACTCAAGCAGAACAAGAACCCGTGATTTTGGTTTTGTTCTGAATTGTTCAGTGATTTGTTGCCCACGGGTGGCTTTAGCTGCTACAGAAACGGCTTGACGGAGTTTAACGTTTTCAACATTCCAAGACGAGCTGGGTTTACTGGAAATGATTCCATTTCAGACGCATCGTAAATTATTCGCTGTGTCAATAAAAGTGCGTTTCTTGAAAAATGTTAATCCTGAAGGATTTTCTCCTTTGACATTTGTCTGTAAGGAGCCATTAAAAAATATCAGATTTATAAACAGATTTATTTCTGTATCAAATGCATATTAAACAACTAAGGGCCAGAACAGTTTTTGTCCTTCATCTTCTCCATCCATCCATCCATCGTTAAACTCCTCATCCTAAGTCAGGTCATGGAGGTCTCAGCTCCATCAGGGACCCCAAACCTCCTTCTCCTGGCCACATCCACCAGCTCTGACTGGGGGTCCTGAGATGGTCCCAGGGTGGAGATATAATCCCTCCACCTGGTCCTCAGTCTACCCCGTGGCCTCCTGTCTTTCATAAATCAAGATATAACCTCCGACTCGTCCCTCAGGAAAATGAGTATGAAATATCTTCACTGTCCTGACAAATCTGTTCCCCTCCAGGAATGGAGATATCTCCTGAAACAGAAGAAGAGATGGGGGATTATAAGCATGACATCTCCAACATTTCACAGCCATTCTTTCAAAGCTGCCCCCTGAAACAGCGCTCACCTTTTCCAAACTGTCAAATAACACCAGGTGTGTAGGAAGAGAGGACTTGAGTGGGAAGGACATACTGAGCCAGTGGAGAGGCTCATCGAAGAACTGTGCTGCCTCATCGATGTAATCCTCGTCTCCGAGATCCGGAGGACATTCCAGGAACCTCATCTTTATTGGATAGTGGACGTGACTATGAAATAATTTAACATCAGATGGAGAATTTGGTAAAATGTCCTTAAAATACGATTCTCATCTTAGGAGGTCACACACCTCACCAACTTCTAACAGCGGAAAAATTCACTTCCAGATGTGAAATCCTGTCCTGGCCAGCTGAACTTATGAAGGAGTATGTGTGCGCTTATATGTGTGCATGTGGATGGAACAATGGATGGATACGATGTGTGTGTGTGTGTGTGTGTGTGTGTGTGTGTGTGTGTGTGTGTGTTGTTTTACATGCAGCTTGTTTCATAAATAGACAGCGTCAGATTTCCTGGCTTCTTATTCTAAACTATTTTAAGTTTTTCAATTGAACCATTTGATTGTTTGGTTGATGCTCCTTTACATCTAACCGTCACTCACAAAAGTTGCCTCTCTAAAACACAAAAACATTTTTCATTATATTCCTAGTTTCAGCCATACCTGTAGAAAGGGGTGGAGTGACAAGGCATGAGGAAGAGAAGGTCGGGCAGTGGGGCAGCGGCGGTGACGGCAGTTTCATGCAGCATCTGGAGATGACCGGTGACATCCAGAGCTCCTCGCTGGTGGATGAGTCCCGTGTACAGACCAGCTGACAAGTTGGTCACCAGCAGGCCATACACAGACACTCGTCTCCATGTCTTCAGACTCGCCAAGGAGATCCCTGTTACCGTCCCAAACCAACACAACTCATACAGACACCTTTTCTGGCATTTCCTCTGTATGCTAAGCAGAAGAGGTTTGAGTTGAAATGAGAGACTCACCAGAAAACAGCATACAAAAAGGCAGCACGGGGTAGATGAACCTGAACTCCTTGTGAGGAAGGAAACTGAATGGAAGAGATAAACAGGGAATAGTAAACCCTCAGTCCTCTCAGGCAGTTTGGGAATCATGTTACCAGGGCATCGGTCCAGAGTTGGGAACATTTACCTGTAGACTAACAGTGTCCACACCAGTGCTACCAGTAGCACCCTGTATCTCTTTGAAGCCAGGGTGCATCCATGAAGGAAGAGTGGAAGATGAGGACCGATCACAGCTGGGAAGCCTTGGGTGAAGTACCAGTGCCACGGATGAGACCCGTAGAAATCCGCCACGCCGTGTAAGACATTCAGCTTAAGGAAGTTGAACTGCACCAGGGTCCACTGGAGGAGAAACGCCATTAGATCTGAACTCTAGGAGCTACAATGACTGCATTTTCTGGATTTCCAGGATTTCACCTTGTTGTAGAACAGACAGTCAATCAACGTTGAACTCACGAGCGTCAAAGCCCTGCGGATGAGAGCGAAACAAGATCACGCACCAAATTTAAGGCTGCAGTCCAGAAGCCTTGGCCTTACGTCCTCCATTCTAAAGGTGGAGGTGAGCTGTCGGTCATGTTAGACTGGCAGTATTCCAGTAGAAAAGTCAAGAGACCAGTTGTACGAGTCCTGACTAGTCCCCACATTGTGGGGGGGGTGGAGCTTAGGGGATTAAGGCCCTTCCTGACACCCCACAGCTGGTCGAACCTGCAGCCTCTGGCATATCTGTTACTGTAACGGGCTCTGCAGTGATACGTGGTCTCATTTATAGAGCACTTGATAGTCTAGTGAGCATCCAAAGTGCTTTACAACATATATCTCACATTTACCAAACATGGGGGATCTAACCTGGATGCCCTTTCTTTCATGCCGCCATGTAGCGGGATTGAACCTGCTATGCCCAACTTGGAGGCCCATCTCCACAGTAACATGTGGAGACTGGAGAGCTTCTCCACCCATGGGAAAGACGACTGGTGGTGATATGAAGTCTGACTCCATGCTCCAGAGGAATGGAAGTTATCGCTAGAGAAACGTTACGGACTGCAACTTTAAATGTACAGGAGGGAACATGGTAGAAACCGAGCATTGGGTGACAACACTTACCCGACCGGGATAACATGGTGGCTGATGAATCTCAGCTTGTTACCTTCATGCCAAAAGTGATGGATCAAGAGAGGGAACCAAACAATCAAGGCTGTTGGGCGAACAATGACTGCCAAGGCAACCAGGGTCAAATACTTTTTACTGGAAAAAATCATCAACAGCAGCTTTTAACATTCAAATTCTATATGAAGTGATCTGAACCGAGACATGGTGTGAGGGGCTCTGACCTGCTATGTGTCGTGGAGCCGGGCAGCGGGTAGTAAAACAGGGCCAGTGTGGTGAGTGTGGCTTCCATGGAGTTGGTCAGAGTCCGGGTGCAGCAGTACCAAGTGAACCAGGAACACAACTGGCAGAAAAACTAAAGACAAGGATCAGAGAGCAAGACCAGATGGGAGTCACCTCAGCATCACATCTGAGCTGCCAGAATATCCAATTCCATGAAATGATCCAAGAAACCCGTATAGAAATACCATAGAAGAAGAAGACAAGCGGGTGACTACCTTTAAAGTTCAGTCAGGAAGAAGAAGATTTATTCATGTGTCGATGTGTATATACATAGAACAAAGTGTGTTTTCCGCATTTCACCCATCCTACTGTACAGCTACTGTACAGTGCCCAGAGACCACCTCTGATTTGTTTTCCTATTCCATTGCTCAGGGGCACAGCCAGGAGTATTACCCCTAACAGGAGCACCCAGAGGAAACCCACACAGACACAAGGAGAACCTGCAAACTCCACACAGAAAGGACCTGCGACAGGGTTCGAACCCGGGACCGTTTTACTGTGAGGTAACAGAGCTGACTTAGCCACCGCATGCTGGTGCTGCTGCTGTTGTTGTTTTTCTATTTAATATGCCTATACCAACATCTTCCTGCAGTTACAATCCAATAAATAATAAATCAATCTCTCTAGAGACACAGAGACAGCAGATCAAAACCTTACCGTCCATTTGGCCACGTCAGGGTTTTCCAGTATTTGGACAAGCTGGAAGAGTTTCACGTCTGCAAGCGCAGCGAGCAGTGCTTGAGTTATCCGTGGAAGCCAAACCTGCAGAATGAGCCAGACATGTTTTTATGAAGACTGTGTGGCCACAAAATGACCAATTGGTCGTTAATATGCAAACAAAACAAAGATGGCTTCAATAATAAACCACGCAGACTTACCAAGAGACATACAGAGTCACAGTTTATTAAGGCCAACATCTTGTAAATAACTGCAAAGAGGAGAGGGTAGGAGAATCCTCGTATTCCTGCCTTCCATTCCCAGGTCAGATGCCCGTAGGTGAAACTGTCAAGGGTATAACAGGACATCATCCATCCGTCATCAACTGCTCATCCATGGTCAGGTCCCAGAGTCATGCTGGAGCCTATCCCAGTGCTCACTGGGCGAAAGGCAGGGAGACACCCTGGACAGGTCACAAGTCCATCTCAGGGCTTGAGGAGTTAGGGGTTCGGTGTCTTGCTCAAGGGCACGCTTACTGGATAAAGGGGTATCAACTGGGAAATAATTCCAGTAACATCAACTTCATCATCTAAACACACTGGGACCATCATCACGGTGCCGTTTGTACCAAAGGATATTTGAAGACCATGTGATGGGCAACTTCCAGGGACTGCCAGTACTCGTCAGGGACGAAGCTGGTCTGCACCAGGAAGCAGTTGGCGAGTCGAAAGGCCACAGAGAACAAAGCGACTCTCCACACACCTAAGGGAGAAACCATAATTCACACATGTGACTGGTGGACGACAGTGGCAGGCAGATCAGTGCCACCGTGATCTCCATCCCCACCAGTGCTGAGGTGACTGGCATCTTTGCTGTACAGCTGAGAGGTGCGTTTCCTCAGTCTGACGGGCTCCGCTTGGTTCACGAACTTAATACGCGATCGCAGCGTTTCCATGGCGCAGATGGGAGCATCGAGTCTGCTGCCAGCCACAAGTCACTCCATCCCTGACAGGAATAAAGACACCTGACCCGGGTCCGCTCGGGTTCCCTGTCCCTGCTGCCAGATGAATGGTCCTGCTATACGTCGTCACCCAACAGAGACGCGTGTTCATGTCAGCACAATGTGGGGAAGTCGTGGGTTTGTCGTTTGTGACGGTCAACAGGTCAATTGGGACAAGTCGCTCAGGTTGTTTACGACGATTTATTGACAACCACTGCTGCCCCCGGGCACCCCCTGCACCAGGACGTCGCCTCACTGACGTACTTCCTGTTCGTCCTGTATTACTGGTTTATCGACTTCACAATAAAAGTCAACGTGTGCTCGTCCCGAATGCAGCCTGCTTACGCCAGTGACTGTAAAAGCCATCTGGTACTCTTAAAGTCTGTAGTTTGAAAATGAGACGTTGGCACATCGAGGGGGTTGATGCATCTGGTGCGACTGGGTCCTAAAGCCCCACTGCAACACAATACAACGTCAGTGCAGCTGCAGATGATGTGCCTCTACTGCAGGGTGTCTTGATGCATGATCGATAATCCAGGTAAGGAATAAAACAGGTGACTCGGTTCAGCTGGATCAGAAGTTTAATCAGAAACGTCTCATCACTCATACCGGAGACATCTTTAGTCTGAGCTGACTGCCGCGTCCCCCACCCCGACAAACAAGACACTTGTATGCCACACAATAAAAGGCTGGGTTCGGGTGTTTGTTAGTCATTAACTGCACATTCAGTGGTAATGAGCACTATTTACAGACCATTGGGGAATAGTTGCAATCAATGCAATCGATCTTACAATACTGTGATTGCAATTGTTCCCCGGCTATTCAGCATTGTTGCATCTCATAACTACCCTTTAACACATCCTAATGGGGACACGACTATGTAACCCTGTGTCCACGTATAACCCTGGGCCAAATAATATTCACATTTATGTTTAATAATTTATATTAAGTAATATTTCGATTACTAATTTATAAATGTTTTAACAACTTCCCAGAACCCTGGCTGCGTGACGTCAACACTCGCGAGAATAGACAGTTTCAACAAATCCCGAGCCTTCAGCAGTCCGGAAGTCCTTATGTGACCGTGTCAGCATCACTTCCGTCTGTACGCACACAGATTTGTGTCAGCTCGTCTGCAGAGCTGCCGGCCCTGAGACCCCGATGAGACCACCTCGAACCCGGCCGTGCAGCAGGTACGTGAAGCCACGACCCAGTGTTACCCGTGTGTGTCAGGACGGTTCTGTTAGGTCTCCGTGGCTCGGTCAATGTTAGCGGGGCTGGATCCTTCAAGATAAAAGCCCCAAATAAGCGTCAAAGCCCTGGTCTCAAGAAGTAGCTTTATACTGCTCATACTACACCCCCGTTTCCCCGCACGTAACAGTATTTTGATATTTAAAGTGCCATGATGGGCTTATAATTATATTCACATTTACAACACGGTCAGTATGCCTGTAACGATGTCAGTCTCATAATCTGAAGGTCGTGAGTTCAAGCCTCACACGGGGCAGAGGTTTTGTCTGACTTGAGGCCAGTGGACCGAGACAGTCAAGATGTACGAGAGATGAAACGTCCCCCGTCTGTGTCCCACTTATTGTCAATGTTGAATTTGAATGTGAATTTCTATTGAGAGGAACTTGGTTATGGTGAGTGTTTTGGAAACATCACACGCTGAAGCCATGATTCAGATGCTCACAAACGAAAAGCACCGCTTTCCGTGTTTTTATTTTGAAGGTCAAATTATAAACCAGAAGTTACACTGAGTCTTATGGAAGGTTGAAGCAAGGGAATTCCTACATCACAGCAGTGCGCCGCCTGCTGTTTGATACCATGAACAACAGGTGAATGCAACCCTTCTACTCTTCTCAGCTGCTCTCATCCACAGCAGATCATCACCTCCATCTCTTCCTGTCCTCTACATCTTCCTCTGTCTCACCAGCCACCTGCATGTCCTCCCTCACCACATCATAAACCTCCTCTTTGGTCTTCCTCTTCTCCTCTTGCCTGGCAGCTCCATATTCAGCATCCTTCTCCCAGTATACCAGCATCCTTCTCCCAGTATACCAGCATCCTTCTCCCAGTATACCCACTACACATCCCCCCCGGCTCGGTCCCTCTGCCTAGCCAATCGGTTTAAGTTCTCCTCTCTTTCCTAAGTCTCCAGGCTCTCATACAACCAGCACCGGCTGGTCCATACAGACGAACTAGGCAGCTTCCTGGAGCATCACTTTAACAAAGACACAAACATGGCTCTGCAGAATTGTTCTGTCACCTGCTGTGTGCCCCTACCCGGCAAGAGCGGCGGCTTGCTCTAGTTAATGCAGTTGATAATTGTGTGTTAAGTCACTATTTGTTGTCATACACGCTAAATGCGTTTTGGGGTTGTATTAATTCTGTGACGTTTGCATGTAGTAATGCATATGGCAATGGGTTTTGTGCTGGATGTGAGAAATTCTGTTCAAAGGTGTGTCGTGCTACTCTCAGAACGGTACATTAGCTACGTGTAGCATTGTGTCAGTGTGTGTGTGTTGTGTGTATGTGTGATTCGTGTAGTAGTAGTAACTTTCGTAGATGGGGCGGCAGAACTATATCTTGCCTAGAGCGCAAACAAGGCTCTGGCCGGGGATGCATGCAACCCACCATATTCCTTTTCCTTTGCCACCTCTCTCTCCACTTCATGCCACGTCTCCTTGTGCTTTCGACTGTCTTCATCTCTCTGGCTATCCCTCCTCATCTTCACCAACCTCTTCCTGCGTCTACTCTGCTGTACTCCCTCATTCCACCACCAGGTGTCCTTGTCTTCCTTCCTCTGTCCAGGTGACACATCAAGTACCTTCCAAGCTGTCTCCCTCACTATGTCTGAAGTGGTTGTCCAGCCATCCAGCAGCTCTTCACCACCACCCAGTGTCTGTCTGAACTCCTCCCTGAACTCCACACAACACTCTTCCTTCTTCACCTCACACCATCTGATCCTTGACTCTGCCTTCTCTGTCTTCTGCTTCCTGATCTCTAAAGTCATCCTACAGACCACCATCTGATGCTGCCTGGCTATATCCTCCCTCGTCACCACCTTGCAGTCTCCAATTCCTTTCAGATCACACCTCCTGCATAAGATATAGTCCACATGTGTGTATTTTTCTCAACTCTTATAAGTAACCCGGTTCCTTCCTCTTCTTGACGTCTGTATTCACCTCTAACATTTCCATCCATTTCTTAAAGTCCACCATCATCTGTCTCTCCACGTTCCTCTCTTTGCCACCATGCCTGCCCATCACCTCTGTTCCCTTATGCCCCATTATAAAATGTTAAAATATCAGTTTCCATCTGAACAGGATGTAGAACTGTAGTTGAGGAATCTGACTTCTCATGTTGTCATCAGGTTTGTCTACGTCTTGTCCTCTTACTGATCTTCCAAAAGACCCAAACTGAGTGTGTGTGCGTGTGTGGGGGGGGGGGGGGTGCAGTGGTTCTGGTGCAGTTAGTGTTGGCAGCAGACCTCCAGGCCTGCAGCAGTAAACAGCAGAGCAGGCAGGAGGCCAGATGCAGCTCCACAAACACTTGCCTAACCCTTGCCACTGCTCTCTTCTTGCAGGATTCTCTTGTGACTTTATACAACACAAGCTGGGATCTCATCTCCAGAAGAAGGATGCTGCCACGAAGATTCTCCTTCACTCAGATGGCTTTTGCCACCGCTCTAGGAGTTTGGGGCGGGGTTTACATCTACAGACCTTACTTTGAGCCCCAGCAGAAGACCTCAATGCTGCAAAATCAGGACAGGCCACAGAGCCTGAGTCAGGAAAACAGCTCTTCAGTCTCAGTGAATCCTGGACAGACAGGAGACAGAGGAGCTGTGCCGGTGACTGGAGGACTGTCACACACAGAGTGAAATAGACAAAAAGCCCAGTGTGGATTAAATGATGCTGTGATTGCTGGTTTATCATTACTCAAAATAAAATATTGAATGAATTGTCTTATATTTTATTCATCGTATCAATGTCTGACTTCAATCTTTAACAAAAACATAGAACACAAACGGATCAGACAGCTTTTTGCTGAAAGCAAGGTTTTGAGAGAATCACTTAGATGTTGCACGTTCTAACCCACTACAGGACGTCAGGAAGGTCGTCAAGGCCTTAATCCACAAACTCCTTTTAAGTCTGTCTCCACCCACCCCCCCTACATGGAGATTAATCAAGACACATAAAAATGGACCTCCATTATTTATGGAAGCTGAAACGGGCCTGTTCAGGATGGTTTCATGATGAAATTATCTGTGAATGGAAGAAAAAGAAGGAGGAGAAGAAGAAGAGCAGAAGGAGGGAGGAGGAGAAGAAGAAGAAGAAAACTTTTAGTGCCGCTCTTGCTCGTCTCTTGCCACTGGCTAGTGCCGGTGGGCGGAGCTGGACTACTTCCTGGGCGGAGTTAACCCCTCAGCCTCTTG